>CAUZXS010004518.1:0-161506 GCA_963585895.1 Sepioteuthis lessoniana | reverse complement strand
CCTCGACTATGGTCGCTAACTTTACTTACTTATATATATATGTTTTTTCATATATATATATATATATATATATATATATATATTGTGTGTGTTTTATATATATATATATACTATATATATATATATATATATATATATATATTGTGTGTGTTTTTTATATATATATATATATATATATATATATATATATATATATATATATAAAAATTTCATTGCCATCACGCTGGAGGGAGAAGATAGTTGGATTTATACCTTTCCCAAGGTAGCCAGATCTGTCCTGATGATCCATTTATGTGAAACTTAGGTAGATATTTTTTCTAACTCTGTAGGTATTTATATTTTGCTCTACTTTAGTGTATTGAGTACTTTTTATGTTTTAGCTTAAGGAATTCAGTCGTTTTTTTTCTTTTGGCTACGTATACATTATTAGTTGTCATTTACTAAGCTTTTTGCTTAGATGTAGCACAAGGCCGTATGAATGGGGCACCCAATGAGAATACATTATTAATTGATTATGTTCAATACATATGTTTTAAATCTTTTCTTTTTGTTTTTATTGAATTTTTTCCCTCGAATATCAGACTTTTTATTTGCAAATTGTATCGGTGTTGGGGGGGGTCACACCATCAGAATTATAGAATAGTTATAAAATTCATTTTTATATATATAAGCAAAAGTAAAGTTGGCGACTGTAGTCGAGGGCGACTGAAAGGCTCCCTTTTCAGTAGCTACAACACCAAGGTGTAGGGGAAGGCGCTACTCCTTTCCCTGGATTGCTCCACCTTACACTTGATACATACCTTATATTGCTGAGTGTTAAGCAAGGAGGTATCAAGTACCATTGTTTAAAGTCTTTGGTATGACTCGACCTGGGATTGAACCCCGGTCTCCCGGACCATTTAGAAATGGCTATTAAATGAATTCCATGAAATTTCAATGACAATTCATAGAAAGTCAAGTGGTATTAGTGAACAAGAAAATCAGATGTCTGATGACAATTAAAGAACATTGAATTCCTTGACAACTGAAGATAACCACTCTGTAATTCAATACCATCTCTTGCAAATTGCTCACATGGATAGACATACTAACTATACTTTTAAAAAACTGAATAATCTCTATAAAAGCTAAATATATTAACCAAATTCCACTGCCAACTACATTAATATTTGACTCTCATCTCACTGGCCACCAAAAGGAATTCCTCAGTCTAGGACCTGTCACCTACGCAGCAAATTTGACATGAATAAGCCAGAAATTGATTTTTTTTTTAAAAATGAACACCAAGTTCTTGTCTATCACCTTCAATAAAGTAGGCTTAAAAGAAAATCTCATAATCTTGTGTAGTAAACTTAGGTATGTGTATACATATGAAAATACAAACCTGGTGAGGGATTCCCTGTGATGTAATGGTTAATGTGCTGGACAGTAAAATCAGAGTAAACAAGTTCAAACTCCAGTCAAGCCATCTCATTCACTTTAGGTCTAATCCTATTTACCCAACCCCTCCACCCAGGCAGGATATGACACAAGGTCAATTTTTAAGTGGAGTTTAACAGGTTTGAATTCAGAGTATTCCTTCTACTAGACTAGTTGCCTCACCAAGGCTGAAGAAATCAGTCTGTCCTACTATTTACCTATAGCTGGAGGGAGAATAATTGGAGTCATACCTTTCCCAAGGGTATTAGTGCTATGTGAAATGCAATCAGTCTCGTCCAGGATTTGAACTCGTGTCGTCGTGTCCATTTCCTACGACGATAACCATTACACTTTTGGTCTAATAATTCCCTGCCAAGAATAATTCCCCTTTTATCTCCCCAGCTGTGGGTTAAATCATCCCTCTACTTAAGCAATAAATAATCCACAAAGATTAATAAGCAATTAAAACCAATGAAACCAACTAACCAACTGTGTTCATGCCCCAATAGAATAAATAAATAGAGAACTTGAGTGAATTGCGATTATATTTTATCTATTTTTTCTTTTCTTTTTTTTTTTTTTTTTTTTTACTTAGAAAAAAAAAGAAAGAAAATACTAGTCAAAATTGATAATAACTAGCAAACAGTTTTGTTTTTTCACAATAGCTTCTGTCTTCAACTTTTAAGCTAAGGAGAAATACTTCTAAAATCTTAGTTATTGTTTTTAAGTAAAAACCAGAAAACTAAAGTATTTATGGGACTTGTTTATGACACGGGATGTTCACACTTGACTTAAAGCTCAAAATGTAAAAGTAAGATTGATGTTTAAATGGCACTGAGGGTGTGAATGTTTACAGGAAGCTTAATGTTGAGTACTGATAAAGTTTTATTTAGATCCAACCCCTTCTACACCTACTTGTTGAGTTCGTTTTTTGTTTTTGTTTTGTCATTTTTGTTACTATAAACAGGAAGAGACAGTTCATTTTTGTTTGTCTTAGGTTGTTTGTTTGTTTGTTTGGTTTTTTTTTGGGGGGGGGGTTCTCTTTAACATTTGGTTTACTCTTGCATATACACAGGCACTATTTTAATTTAGAGGTTTTTTTTTTGGTTTTTTTCGTTTTAATGTTTTCTGTCCAACTGTGTTTTGGGTTGACAAATGGGTGCTGAAAAGTTCTTGGTTTAACCCAAGAATTGTGTGTGTGTATATGTGTATATATATATATATATATATATATATGGACCAAAAAATCCTGTGGCAAGTCTATTGAACTTGGAAATAAACTAGATAACCTTTGAACCCATTTGATTTTTACACCAATCCATGATGTTATTGTTACTTATATTTAGGAAGGGGTGAATGATTCTAATTAGAGTTTTATAATTATCTCCTTTATATATATATATATATATATATATATATATATATATATATATAAAAGGTAGATGAAAAATGACGTTTAGCACACTGCAAAGCCCATAAGGAAATAAGGTACAAATTGTTAAATTTTCACTTAAAGTTCTTGTGTTTGTGTGTGTAAATATAAATGATCTCGGAATCAAAGTTGTTTGATATATACCTGAAATAAGGTTTGATTCTTTTTTATTTATTTATTTTTGTTTAATGGCTTATTTGAAGATTATTTAATGCCAACGCCATCTCTGTTGAAGAATAGTTGTGATATTATTTAAGCTGTAGCTTGGGGGATAAGGGGATTCATACATTACCCTAGAGTATTAGTCCAAGTATTATAGGCCATTGGCCTAATTAGTTGAGTGTTTGCCGATAGTCCGGGAGACCAGGGTTCAATCCTAGGTCGAGTCATACCAAAAACTCAAAAAATGGTACTTGATGCCACCTTACTTAACACTCAACATTATAAGGTAAGCATCAAGGGTAATGTGGAGCAATCCAGGGAAGGAGTAGCACCCTTCCCAACACCTTGGTGTAGTAACTATTGAAAAGGGAGCCTTCGGGTCACCATTGACTACAGTGGACAACTTTACTTAACTCTTAGTCCAAAAGTGAACAAAATATCACAACTGAAGTTTGAATTTGCTTACTGAGATGTCACAGTCAACCACTTTAACCACTACAGCACTCCTCTGAAATAAACTTTGTAAAAAAAAAAAAAAAGAAAAAAATGAAAATACCTCTGATACATCTTGATAAAATCAAGACTGCTATCTTCATTTTTTCTCATTGTTGTTCTGTGTACATATTTCTATGGATAATATTAATAGTATACTGTGCCCTCTCCCTAATTTTTAAGGGAATCTGAGAAGGGTGTTGCCTATTACCTGTCCAAAATTAGCTCATTTTTATAGTCATGTTCTGTGTTACCATCACACAAGTGTAAAAGTGTTAAGACCTAAACTTGAAATATCTGATGTAACCAAAAATCTGTTGAATGTATATTTTCTATTTTGCGTACAGTTCTGGAAATGGGCCTCATATTTTGCATACAGTTCTGGAAACAGTTTTCATATAATGACAAATTATTTCCTTTGAGGATTTCGATGGTTAGGTTCCAGTTCTAGAGAGTGTGGAGTATTCATTCATTTCCATTACTTCCAGGTCCACTCTAATTCAGAGTGGTAGTTCTTATTAGAACTGAAAATTGTCAGTATTAGATAGAATACTTAATACTATATAACTAAATTATTTGTATTTAGAATAGTTACTTGAAGCTATGATTGTTTACTAAGGATTACTATTATTAGTTATTAAATCCATACAACTATGTACAAATTATTTGTATTAGATAGTAATATTTGATTTTGAACAATTTTGCACAAAAAAAATAACTCTAATGAAACAACTACATAAATGTAAATACATAAACATACAATGAATATGATTCCCTAACCTCTACATATTAATGCTATTAAAATCAATCAAAAATTAGAAAATGTGACAGCAAAATGGTTAACATGACAGTTGTACCATAATCATTTGGGTTTCATATGCACTATTTTTCCATATTTTTCTGCCCAAAAGTTAGGTGTATGTATTATACATGAGAACTAAACATTAATTTTTTTTCTGGACACATGCATCGCCATATTCAGAATGGGATGACCAAAAAGAGGTTATATCTGTGGTCGAAAATAATGTAACAAAAACTTCCATTTTATGCTGCCACTGAAAAACAATCACTGGAATGTATTTTTTTTAATTTTTTTTCATAATTTGTTGTGAACTTATTTACACCGAAAGCTTGTTACATTTTTATACGAACGTCTTTGCCTTCGTCATGTAAATTTTGTGATTTGAAACATTATGTAAAGTCTTATTTTTAGTTGATATAAACCAGATAAAAAGTTGAACACATTTTAAAATTAGTATGAATTTAACTGCTACATATTCCAAAAAGTTATTGCTTTTAAATCAGGCATAAGATATTTTTTTTATTTTTCTTCCAGAATTTGGTAGCTGAAAGTTAAGTGTTTATTATACACAAATATTTGTTATACACAACTAATGTCAATAACACTTGCACCCTAAATTCTTAGATTAAAAATACTCTTAATAAGTGAAATACAAAAAGTTTTTTATTTTTTACATTTTTATAAAAATGCAAATCTACCTTCAAAATAACAGAAAAACTGAAGAAAAAGTGGTTACTTAAAACATCATAAATGTTGCCTGTATTTCACACCCCCTTATGTTCCTGTTTTGTCATTTAGGTTATTCCTTACAATAAAAGTTTTTGACACACAATCTTGATGTATGTTGTGAATGCCAGAAGGTTTTAAGCATAATCTTTTTAAAAATGTTTAAATATCTTTAGGAAGTTGATGAGTATTCATTGGCTAAAAGACTGATAAAATCAGATAAGCCCCCTCTTTTCTTTCTCTTTTTTTTTTTTTTTCCTTTTTCCTTCTTTGGCGTAATAAGGAACCAATGCTAAAAGCCTTGATTAGATTGTGCTTAGAAAAAAAAGAGAGGATGGTGTTTTATGAATGCTAACATAGAAGTCTCAATGTAATGTTTCCATCTAATCAAACAGTAAAGATCATCATGATTATAACTGTAATATGCCTATAAGGTATCAATTTTCTTTTCCTTTTTCCTGAAACTCCAGACAGATGTTCTAGTCTAGATGAAAATTGGTTATCTTTTAAACTTCTGATTTATTTATTTATTTATTTATTATTGACTGCTGTTATGCTCAGCCTCTTCTTAATGTAAGAATAAGTTAATGTGAAGGTGCCTGTAGTGTGATGTTATCATCATAGGAAATAGACATGGTGACCTGAGTTCAAATCCTGGATGAGGCTGTTTGTGTTTCATATAGTGCTAATACCCCTGGCAAAGATATAAATCCAATTATTGGGTAAATAGTAGAGCAAACTAGGCTCCTTAACCTTGGTGTGGCAACCAGTCTAAGAGAAGGAAAATTTTGATTTCAAACTCTGCCTAAAATTTTTACTTTGTATTGCATCCAGCTAGTGTGGAGGGGTTGGGTAAATACATATAAACATAAGTTATGTCTGAAAAATGCTAGTTTTTATTGGTCAAAAGGGATATCTTAAAATGCTAACAAAAACTTATTTTTCAAAATAGATCTAGTGCAACTTTCAAATTCCTCTGAATTTTTGTCAGTTTTATCTGTTTAGTTGAAATAGCTATTTATATCTAAAACTCAATGAGATGGTATATATTCATTATTCTTGTAACCTGGTCTCATAACAGTTTAAGAAATTCTATTATAATAGAAGGCATTATAAATTCAAATATTTATTTTTATTTTTTTTGTGTGTGTGTGGTTAATAACTAGAATACTTAATTTCTTTATCTCTCTCTCTCCCCTGTCTTTATAACCCTTTCATTTAATTTCTCTCTTCATTCTATCACTTTGTTCTTTCAGTTTTTTCAATTTCCCTTTCTTACTTTTTTCTTTCTTTGCTTGAAAGTGCACTTGGTGTGACTAATGGGATTCAAGCACTGAAACAGTGACGAAAAAAAGTGTGTGGATCTTGAAGAGAGACTGTTAAAAAATAAACCTATTTTTGTCTGATTCCATCAGAGTATCTTGGTCAGCCTATGAACTTTTCAGCCAACTCTTGTAACACTTACAATATTGACAATATAACTCAGTATGAAGTGTTTAATTGTTTAAAAATTACCAATATTGGTAGAAAGTGCTTTGCAAGAAAGAAATATTGTACAAAAAATAGAGAACCAATGGGGGGTGGGGGACAACTTTTAAACACACTTTTTCTGGAACCTTCAATTTGAAATGGTGTTTATATAATAAAATTCTTCACACTTACAAAATGTAGGAAATGGAATTGTTAATCAGAGTTCAAATCCTGGACAAAGCGGTCTGCAATTCATTTCACACTTATCTCCTTGCTAGCTCCAGTCAGTAAGACTTCCCTTGTGAATGTCCTGGAAATGATACTAAACAATCTGATGCTGAGGCTCCAGTTATGCTGGAGCTTTGGGGAATGTTAAGTACTCTTTCATTGCCATCACTCCCAGGTCCACTCTGACCTGGAGTGGTAACACTTGATAGTTCTATCTATTGGTCAAATACAACTAAATTATATGCTTATGCTAAACTGAATTGTTTGAAATTTATCTGTGTGTAAATAAATGACTGATGTTTAATTGAATTGTTAGTTATACATAGCAATACTTGGAACCATTCAACTTTGTTGACTAAACTGAATAGCTTGAAATAGAAATGTTTTTGATATTTAAACTGTGTACTCATGCTAAACTGAATTGTTTGGAATAGAACTGTTTTATATATATATATATATATATATATATATATATATGGCTCTAAATAACCTACAATGGTTGCCATAAAACCAAACCAAGCAAACTTATGTCCTTGGGGAAGGCATAAGACCATCTCATCACCTTCTCGAGCTATGGATAAATAGTAGGTCAGACTGGATTCTTTAGCCTTTTTAAGGGAACCAGTTTAGGAAAAGGAAAATTCTGAATTCAAACCAGTTGTACTCTTTGTCTTTAAAATCTTTTTCAGTGAAAAATCAAGCCTTAAAAAAATGTCTTGTTTACATAAATGTTCTGAGCCTAACAGTTATCAGAAGAAATAAACTCAATGATCTGAGTTCAAATCCCAGACCAGGCTGTTTGAATTTCACTTTGCACTAATGCCCTTAGGAAAGGTATGAATCCATCTCTTCTCCCTCCACTCTCCAGCTATGAGTAAATAATAGGGAGAGACTGAGGGGTTTTTTTTTTGCCTTTTACAGCAACCATTTTAAAGGGAAAAGTGAATTCAAACCAGCCGTACTCTGCTTAAAAGTTGATCTTGTCACATCCTGTCAGTAGTGGAGGTGTTCGGTAAAAACATACTGTAGTGAGTTCAATTCTTACTTGGTGTCATGCAGTTGTCTCATAATAAATCTTTATAATTATATTATGTAATCTCATTCCTATAACCAGAAAACCAATTTAAAGTTAGCCCAGTTGGCTGGGGTTGCAAAATACACCAACTGCATCTCTGCAGAGGAGTAAGGCTAACCTCATGAGTGTCCTGTATATGACACTAAACAATCTGATACTGAGGTTCCTGTAATGCTGAAGCTTTGGGTAATGTAGAGTACCCCTTCTTTGCCATCACTCCCAAGTCTACTCTGGCTCGGAATGGTAGCACCTGATAGGGTCCTATTTATGGGTCCTTTATAACTGTTTGACATTTAAACTGTACCTATGTTAGACTAGATAGTTTGAAATAGAACTGTTTTTTTATATTTAACTGTGTAAGCAAAAAAACTGTACTTATGCTATACTGGATTGTTTGAAATAGAACTGTTTCTTTGTATAAAAATGAATTTGGCATTAAATAACCTACAATAGTTGATATGCCATAAAACTAAACCAATCATATTTATGTTTGAAGTTGCTTTGATGAATAATATATTTAGTTTTTACCATGAAATTTTATCTAACCTTTTCTTGATTCTTTGGACTTACAAATGCAATATTTTCGGCTAATCATTTTAATCCCGACTGTATAAGAACCAAATATACTCGGTTCTGTGGATTTGTACCTGAGACACAAAGAATAAGTTAACTTGTTTTTGATGGGTGGGGGGTACTTTCTGGAATTCTCCATGTTTCCTAGGGCATGGTCATTTCATTCAATTGTCCTGTAACTGGGTTTGACTGTTGGGACACAATCATGTAAAATGTCTTGCCAGAGCTGATCTCTCTCTAGGCCCACAATTGTTTTGAATTCAAAGTTTTCCTTCCAGACCAATTGCCATATTGATGTTAAAGAGCCCAGTCTGTCCTATTTATCTATTGTTACATTCAAACCTTTTGCAAGGTTATTAGCACCATGTGAAATGCAGATAGTCTTATTCAGGATTTGAACTTGGGTCCACTTCCTATGACAGTAACCAGTATACCATAAGCACCTCTTGACTTGCACATTTTATTTTTACTGGTAACTAGAGAGAGGGGGGGCGGTTATGAGAATTGATTTGCATGTCATTGGAGTGTTATATTATCAATATTTATCAATTTAAAATGAAAATGAAACTTCAATTTTAACAAAGCAAAATATAGTGTAAGATTATTTCTTGTTATCCTTTGTTGATTTTGATTCTGACACTGAATTTGAAGGATTTGACCCTGAAAACATAGTTCCTAATGTTAAGTTTAATGACTATTTGATTTTATGTAAACTAAGATATATCTGAATCCAATGAATAGTAAATATAGATTTTTTAATTTTTTTTTTAAATTATGTTTTTATTTATTTGTGTATATAACTTGGAGATGTCAATTTTAACCAATTAATTCAATATCTGCATGTTAATGCGCAAAAATTTAATCGGCACAATGAAGGTTAAAAGACTGAAAATAATAATATCACTGTCTGGTTCCTATTCATACTGACCATTATAACATTAGGTTAGAAGAACTTGAATTTCTGCCAGAAGAGCTATATTTGTCAAACATTACAGATTTTATTGATCTAACTGGCATTACACTATGAAATATTTGTACCAAATGTCAAAATGGATGCTCCTATATATCCTTTCAGTCATTTTTACCTACTTTCATTGAGAGAATTAGTTTCCTTACTAAAATAGCCATTCCACCTGTACAGATCTGAAGATTATCATTAGGAAAGTCTAATCTCTTCATGTGATACCAAATGCCATGCTAGATGATCCTGTTGTTGGGAAGCTAAACGAAAGAAGTCATTGTTCCAAAGAATAAACAAGAAGGAAATGAGAGAATTGTAAATTCACTTCATCAGAGAAAACTGGGTTACTAAAATCAAAACCTGTTTTGATAGTTGCTTTTCTTTACTATGATCTTCTCAATATAAATCTCATTTTTCAGCTCAAAGATTTGTATTCCACTTTTGGCATATGAGCTGGTCCTTATCTTCTCTTTTCATTCCCTGTTGTTCTCTTCATAAAGCTTAACCTTTGATGTCTTGGAGCTGATACTAAGTTAGCTCAATCTCTCTCTTTCTGCTCAAGTTTGACTCCAGAGATGAATAAATCAAATTATGGTATTGGAACTACTAAAAACATTTCTTTTGTAGTGGCTCTAAATTTATGGTCGTTTAGGTTAAGATGTATTCTTGAATTGTTCAGATTTCTGTTGGGTGCCTAAGAAGTTCTTATTCCTGAATGATGCTGAATATTTTATAACCTATATACGCCGAGTAAATTGTATTCATGAGAATAAGGGGAAGGAGTCCCTGTAGGGTAGTAGTTAATGAGCTGGACTGCAACATCATCGTAAGCAAGTTTGTATTCTAGTCATGCTATTATGTTCAATTTCAGACTAACAGAGGACATTGGCATAATGGTTAGTGTTCGCCAATGGCTTGTGAAACCCGAGTTTAATCCTAGGTCGAGTCATACCAAAGACTCAAAAAAAATGGTACTTGATGCCTCCTTGCTTAACACTCAGCATTATAAGTTACAGATCAAGGATAAGTGGAGCAATCCAGGGAAAGGAGTAGCGCCCTCCCCTACACCTTGGTGTTTTAGCTATTGAAAAGGGAGCCTTCGGGTCACCCTTGCCAATGGTCGCCAATTTTTTATACAGAGTAAATTGTATATAACTTGTGATATCTCTCACCCAACCAGAGTACAGCTCTCTTACAAAACCCTATTTCATCTTGGTACCAGATTCCCACACAAGAAGGTTATAGCCTTTGACTTTGATTGTTAGTCCCTTTTTGTCCTACCTACAGATGTCTGACCTCAGGATCATGCATCCATCAGAAGCCTCTGTACCTGTGACTTACTGTCTTAGATTTGTCGGCCCAGTCAGCTGGGACTGTAGAATACTCTGACTGCATCTCTGGAGAGGAGTAAGACCTTTCCTGCCACAAATGAGTGTCTTGGATATGACATTAAACCATCTTGATGGTTTAATGTCATATCCAAGACGCTCTTCTTGGGGCTTTGAGAAATATGAAGTACCCCTTCATTAGCACCTGATAGGGTTCTATCTATGTTTAACTGTGTGATAACAAATGACTAATGTTTAATTGAATTGTTAGTGATACATAGCAGTACTTGGAACAATTTAAGTGTGTTAACCAATAATGTTGAATAGAATTATTAGTGTTGATTAGTAATATTTGAAACTCTTTGACTGTGAGCCTAAATTAAATCATTAGTGTTACATAGTGATGCTTGAAACCATTTAACTGTGTGCAAATAAAACTATTTATGCTTGATAGCAATATTAAAAATCATTTAAGTGAGTACAAACAAACAATTAATACTAAATAGAACTATTCATGTTAGAATATTTGGAATCATTTAACTGTGTACAAACAAATTAGCTCTGAATCATTTAAAAATAAGATTACATACAAACTATTGACTTACAAATTATATGTGTAAACATTTAACTGTATGCAAATAAATGAACTCTCTCATTTAAAAATGTCATCTATAAACTATGTATTTACAAATCCATATATGTATGAAGAGAATTTGGCATTAAATAACCTACAAGGGTTGATATGCCATAAAGCCCAAACCAAAATTATTTGTTTCTTGTACTTGGATTAAGAATTACCTTTCTTACCTCTTGAAACTGTCCATTTGAGATAAAAATTCTATTGTTTTTTGCAAATGTTGCCTTCATTTGATCCTATTTACTAACCCCACCACTTAGGCAGGATATGACACCAGGTCAATTTTTAAGTGGAGTTTAACAGGTTTGAATTCAGAGTTTTCCTTCTCCTAGACTAGTTGCCTCATCAAGGCTGAAGAAATCAGTCTGTCCTACTATTTACCTATAGCTGGAGGGAGAATAATTGGATTCATACCTTTCCCAAGCGTATGAGTGCTATGTGAAATGCAATGAGCCTCGTCCAGGATTTGAACTCTGGTCACCATGTCCATTTCCTACAACGATAACCATTACACCATGGGCACCTCCTTGTTTTTATTTGATAACCATTTAGAAAAATTATTTTTAAGCTTTTTAAACATATTCTTTAAATGTATTCCTATTTATTCATTTCATTTCATTTTATTTTTTGATATTGATTATAGTAAAGGTTTGATTTGAGTTCTCCCGATATACAAAGTTGTGCATTGATATACATCAATCACATATATAGGTACAAAAGGAAGGTGAAACGCATAAGCAATACTAATCTGGTCTATTCAATTTGGGACGCTTATATGTATATGATTACGTAATGTCCTGAAATGAATCCACCAATCTGCTGCCACATTGTCTCTTTTCTTCCTTTCGCCTCTTGGTTATCTTTCGACAGAAGTCTTTTGATGTTTTCCAGTGATTCCTACTTCTGTTTTAATCCAGAACTTTGAAGTTCTTTGTAGGCGTTTGAAATCTTCAGTGGGTGGTGGACAGATCAAATATAGCAATTCGTGTCTCAACAACCAGTTCCTGTCTAATAGAATTACATCTGCTGTCTCTTGGCACCAAAGTTGGTTGCTACGGCAATGCGGCCATGCAAATGACTGTCTTGCAGTTAAGAGTAGCAACTGTCCTTCTATGGTAATCACAATTATCTATATAAAGATTACTCTTATAGATGTTCTGAGATGTTTTCTGCACTCAGATCCTATTACTAAGAAACCTTGTGTATCTAAGTATTTTCAAAGAAGAGGGTGGGGAAAAAAACACTGGTGACAGGGATAGTTTTGATGTTTTGGAGTATATCTTGTTAAAAGAGGAGGTGCCCGTGGTGTAATGGTTATCGTTGTAGGAAATAGACACAGCGACACGAGTTCAAATCCTGGATCAGGCTAATTGCATTTCACATAACACTAATACCCTTGGGAAAGGTATGAATCCAATTATTCTCCCTCCAGCTATGGGTAAAATAGTAGGACAGACTGTGTTCTTCAGCCTTGGTGAGGCAACTTGTCTAGGAGGAGGAAAACTCTGAATTCAAACCTGTCAAACTCCACTTAAAAATTGACCTTGTGTCATATCCTGCCCAGGTGGAGGGGTTGGTAAATATGGATATCTTGTTAAAAGTTTGTAAAATGTTTTTTGTAAGTAGGGAAAAATGAACATTTAAAAAAAATTGAAATGTTATATATATATATTATTTTTTTTTTTTCCTTTTTTTTTTTTCTTTTTTTTTAATAACATGGGCGCTTTTCTGTAACCACTGGTTTCATGCTGCCTTTACACAGCAATCATCAGCTTTTTCTGCCTGATGATTACCATGTAAAGATATGCATGAAACCAGTGGTTGCAGATAAGCATCCCTGAGATTAGATATATATAAAAACTAATATATTTATCTATTATTATATTATATAATAGCTCTATCACAGATATAGAGCACTCTCCAAATTATACTGCATTTGGTTTTCCACTAACCCACCAAGTGAGATAGTGACAACAATAAACTGTTCTAAGATATAAAAAAAACTTCTGTTTCTCTTATCTGAAGATGATTGGAAAATTCTCTCATCAAAATGTCTCTATTAAGATTCTAGTTATATTTGTGTGTGTGTTTGAGGGAGAGAGAGATATCTGGGAGAACTGAAATGAAATCAGATAGAATGAAAATGTACAAATATGAAAAAACAAAGGATAATCTTAGTTTTTGGATATTTTTTGTTTTTGCCACTGTTAAACATTTCATTTTGCAAATGTGAAAACTCATCCCCTGAAGACCTTTTATTTTATCATATTCATATATTTTTATACAAAAGACTCAAAAAATGGTACTTGATGCCTCCTTGCTTAACATTCAGTATTATTAGGTACGGATCAAGGGTTAAGGGAGAAATGCAGGAAAAGGTGTGGCACCCTCTCCTGCACCTCAGTGTTGTAGCTATTGAAAAGAGAACCTTCAGGTTTCTCTCAACTACAGTCGGCCAACTTTTATAGTGTATAAAATCATCTAGTTTGGTATATTTATAGATATAGAGGGCTTCGTATGGGTGAGAAAGTACATAGCTGAAAAACCTGACATTTATCAAGAGCTGTTGACTCTGTATCTATATGATCCTCACTTATATTTTTTTTTTCTTAACCTTCAAATTAACAATCCTCACCATTTTTCATTTTTGATTTTCTTTTTTCTTTTGCTTTTTTTTTTTTTCTAATGTTTACCTTTTTGTTTAAAATACATTTCCTGAAATAGTTATTTTAATCTTGGCAACACCAGATGACCTTACTAATTATATACTATAATAACCCCTTATATGCTGTAATTTCCCTGTAAAGAGTGTTCATCTATAATGTGTATCTCCTCCTTAGCACTTAAATACTTTCCAGCAGGTATAAAGTTTTGGGGATTTTTATATCAACTGCCAGAGACTGTTATTAACACTGATAACTTTTTTTTTTTACAGAGTGGGGAGGCTTAAAAGCTTTCTTTGGCCATGTAACGTACTGAGCAAACCAGCTATGCAAAAAAGTAACCAGCTCAAATGATACAACATAACATTTCTAAATATCTTTCTTTGGACGACTAAATCTCTTATATCTATGGCACTATTAACACAACATTTTTACCAATCTATTCAATAACTTTATCCTGATGTAGTATCTACAGGAAAAGGACTTTTTTTTTTTTTTTTTCTTTTTTTTAAATCTGCCCTGTCTGTCGTGTGTAGAATATGTTGACTGTATCCCCAGCAAGGATTTTCTTGATATGACACTAAATTGCATCTGGTAGTGAGGTTCCAGTTCTGGAGATGTGGGGAGTGTAGGATACCCCTTCATTGTTATTACTCCTAGGACCACTTGGACCCAGAGTGGTAGTAATTTTCAGGGTCCCATCTATAGCTCAAATATACATGTTTAAAAATTATTCATATTCCACAGGACCATATGCAAAAAGCCTCTTAACCACGACACAAAAAAATGTAAATATGAACATACAATGAATGTGATTTCCTAATCATAACTATAGACTGGTTGCCATGCCATTAAAATTAATCAATCAATCTCTCTTTGCCTACAACAACTCTCATAGCCGCCTTGAAAGCCAAGAATACAAAGTGCACCTAATGTGCATGTCTGTTTGGAATGCTTTCTGTGCAAGCCACTGAGATGACAGAAGTTTATGGCAAGGAGATGGAAGCTGTCATCAAGTCGATGAGTAAATGCCTCAATTGTAGGCCTCAAAACTCATGAGAGAATATTCTTGAGACAGGCTGGCCCTTGTCATTGTGTGAGGGAACTGGTTATTTCTCTACTTGATAGTACCCAATTCTCATTTTAAAATAAAACTTTATCTCTAACGTTTTTTTTTTCTTTTTAAATAAAATTTAACTGTATAGTAAAAGAAGTTATCAATTTCAACAAACCATCTTTTTCAGTTAGATTTTCTTACACCTTTTGTTGAACAACGAGAAAATGATGTAATGTCTAAATCAGTACTAGTTTGGTTTATGCAGATGACAGACATTCTATTATATCCTGCCTCTTTAGATTCCTCACTTACCAAGGATGCTCTCTGTCAATTATGTGGGCTTAATCCCAAAAGAATGTGTGCCATTCTCACTCCAGTGTGTGTGTGTATCTATCTATCTATCTCTCTCTCTCTCTCTCTCTCTTATATATATATATATATATGTATTCTAAGTTGTTTCACTCTTGTAATGTTACTTTTCTTTTCACTGAGCCTGGCCTCAAGGATTGAACTGATGACTTTCATGTAGGATCTAATGAGGAGCTCTTATCCAATGCCTTTATCCTTGAGACAATTCTACTTAGTGCTCGGAACTTTTCTTAAGACCAGGTAACTATCATCAATAGTAAGTGCCCACACAAGTTAGATTTAAAATGAATCCAGACAGCTGATACATATATAATAAACGTGTGCATATATGTGTGTGTGTGTATATATATATATATATATATATATATATATATATACACACACACACGATTTGTTATATAATAGATATTAAATTACTACCTTCTGCTTGTATAACGATAAAAATAATCGGACTGAAAGTTTTCTCTACTCATTTTCTTTTTAAGGCCTATTTTGACCCACTAACCTGAGTAAACCTTCCTTTTTCTTTTTATCCTCTTGTCCTTTTTTTTCTTCTTTTTCTTTCTGTTTTATTTTTCTTTTTTTCTTTTTTTAATTATTCCTTTACATTTTTTTTTTTTTTTTTTCCCCATTACTTTTTTCTTTACTCTTAATTTTTTTTTCAATACTTTCTTAGTCTTTGAAAAAGAAATTTTTTTTTTTTTTTGCCTGTCAGTTCAGTTGTCAGTCCCTGACTTTGTATTGACTTGTTGTTCTAAGTCCACTTCTGTTCTGTGCTTGTTAATTTTATGATAAATGCAGCAGTGGTGGCATGAACAAGCATAAATGAGAATATAAATATATAATTAATTCTAACTCATCTTGTCTATTTTATTGTCATCTCAAAGCTCAGTGGTATCCATTATTGCAAAGCAATGTTTCTTATCTCTGTCCTGCAGCCAACTTGTACATTAGCCCAGGTGTCAGTTTATAATCTTGCCAGTTATATGATGATTATATGCTTATACTAAACTACTGCTGTGGTTATTCTCGGTGTAAACAACTTTCCTTATCTCTGCCTTACAGCATTTTGCATATTACTGTTTTAAGCTTGGCATCAAGGTTAGAGCAGTAGACTGCTGAACAAGTTTCCTTTTTGGTTTCCAGGCATGTGATAATATTCAATCATTAACAAAAACTTTGGTTGTATAAATTTGTTCTATTTCACCAAGTGAAGAAAAGTCTGACTCCCTGCAGCAAAATGTGACCTGGTTGTAAGTCCATTATAGGGACCCTCATGTATATGTATGGATAGGGACAAAAGTTTCTTAACTTCAGAAGCCCATTCAGCTATGGCTGTAGAATACGACTGCATCTTTGCAGTCCACTCTGACCCGGAGTGGTAGCATCTAATGGGGTCCTATCTATGGGTTAAATAGAACTATGTGACATTTAAATTCTGTGCAAACAAATAACTTATGCTAAATGGAATTGTTAGAAATAGAACTGTTTGATCATTTAACTGTGCAAACAAATGACTGATATCTAATTGAATTGTTAGTGATACATAGCAATACTTGGGACCATTTAACTGTGTGCCAATGAATGAGTAATGTTGAATCGAATTATTAGTGTTAGATGGCAATACTTGAAACCATTTCACTGTGCACAAACAAATGATTAATACTAAATAGAATTATAGATAGAAATGTTTTAAACCATTGGACTGTGTCAAAAAAAAAAGAGCTCAGACTCATTTAAAAATGTTATGAACAAAATGTTTTTTACAAATCATATTTGATATATATGTATGATGAGGGTTTGACATTAAATAACCTACAGCAGTTGATATGCTATAAAACCCAACTAACCAACCCTTCTTAGCTTCCTTGGCACTTTTGAAATGCATTGAGAGTTTACCATATGCTTACCTGTTTGGGTGCAATAGGAAATTTCAACATAGAAAGATACAATTCTCCACCAAACAATCTGCGTTAAAGATTTGGTGATCAGTGCAGCAACACCCCACAAGACACCAACTGTACGGCAACCTGCCCCCTATCACGAAAACTATTCAAGTTAGGCGAACCAGACATGCAGGACATTGCTGGAGAAGAAGAGATGAACTCATAAGAGATGTACTCTTATGGATCCCCACACACGGCCGCGCAAAAGCAGGACGACCAGCACGAACGTACATTCAGCAGCTATGTGAGGATACAGGTTGTTGTCCTGAAGACCTACCTAGGGCGATGAACGATAGGGAGGAGTGGCGAGAGAGGGTCAGGGATATCCGTGCTGCCAGCACAATATGATGATGATGATGATGATGATACTTGAAATCTCTTAACTCTTTGTGGGAGTCTCTATGGCATAATGGTTAAAGTGATGGACTGTGGCTTCGAAGTGAGCAAATTCAAACTCCAGTCACACTATTATGTTCACTTTCGGACTGACACTCTTGGGAAAGGTATGAATCCCCTTATCCTTTAAGCGATGAGTTAAATGCTATCACTGCTGTTCTTCTACAAGGATGGCTTTGGTATTAGTTAACCCACAAAAGTTGATATGCCATTAAACAAAGAAACCAATCCAAAACTCCTTATCAGCATTACACGAAATATTGTATCTTATGCTGCAACTCTTACACCTCAAACCTCATTACAATTTTCAATTGTCATCTTATCTGGCACTAACTTTGCTTCGTACTTTTAGCCATGTCTATCCTACTTACTGCAACTTTGGGTTTTTTTATTTATTTTTTTTATCTTTTTATTTGTTGTTGTTTTCCTTTGTTTTGTTTTGGGTTTTTTTTGTGAGGGGGTAATCGTTCATTGACTGAATTTGACCTGGAATTCAGCCAAGCTAAATTATTGCTCTATTTCCGGCCAATCTTGAAAAGAGAAAGTGCCAGAGAAAGCCAAGTGCTGTCCTCTTTTGCAGTGTTGATTTCTGACTTTTTTTATTTTATTTTAAAACAGAATACTTAAGCAGCTGATGGTGTATTGAATTATGAACGTGTTTGTTGTCATCTATCTACTGTTAATGAGTGTAGTTCAAAGTATGACTTTCACCTGCTGAGGCCCATGAAATTTGGGGGGTTCCTTCTCCAAAAACAATTTGGGTTAAGAAAAAGAAAAAAAACATTTTTTTATGAATTAGTCTGAATGAATAAAATGATCTAATGATCAGATATATTCTTAAAAACGAGGCCCCAAATTTGTGTAGCTCTAAGCTATAACTCATTACTAAGTTCAGTATTTCTGTGGTCTCTTTTTATTAAATTTCTTTAAAAAAAAAATCTTAAAACACTTACTTTCCACACACTCTTTAATTTTTTATAGTTAACTTTAGCCCACTTTCTATAAGATATGCTGAACATAAATATCACACTATGCAAAGGATTTTCAAAGTGTTTTTTTTTTTTTTTCTTTTTTTTTTTTTTCTTTTTTTTTTCTTTTTCTTTTTTCTTTTTCTTTTTTTTTTCTTTTTTTTGTAAACTTTTTTAAAAATTAGATTATATGATTTTATAAATTGAATTTTAACTTTTTTTTTTTTTTTTTCTTTTTTTTTTTCTTTTTTTTTTTCTTTTTCTTTTTTTTTTTTCTTTTTTTTTTTTTTTTTTTTTTTTTCTTTTTTTTTTCTTTTTCTTTTTCTTTTTTTTTCTTTTTTTTTTCTTTTTCTTTTTTCTTTTTCTTTTTTTTTTCTTTTTTTTGTAAACTTTTTTAAAAATTAGATTATATGATTTTATAAATTGAATTTTAACTTTGGCTCATTAATTAGTTTTGATGCCATTTTAGTTTTCAAGCATATTAGATTATGTATTTTGAAGATTTTCTGAATCGTCTGACATTGGGATGAGCAATTATTCTATGAGTGTTAGAAACAGGATCCATCTTATCCTTGTTGTCATTTACTAAACTTGACTTAGTTTAGCACAAAACATGGCCACTCGCTTTGATTCAAACTCGCTAGTAATGGTCTGCTAACCGTTTTTTTAAACATGACACCATAAGTGCTCATATTCATATCCTGGTTTATATTAATTCAACCTCTCCCCCACCAACAAGATTTGATTGGTCAATTTTGAAGCAGAATTTGAATTCAGTTTTTTTTTCTCCTGGGCTGGTTGCCATACCAAGTTTAAGTAGCTCAGGATGCCTTATTGACCCATAGCTAGAAGTGTGTATAGTTCAATTTATCTTTCTCAAAGGTATTAATGGTATTTGAACAGCTTCATTGAGGAATCAAACTCAAATCGTCAAATCCCTTTCCTATTACTATAACCATTACGCCATAAACACCTATCCCCACCATATATATATATATATATATATATATATGTATATATATATCCATTCTATGGTATGTAGAAAATTTTAGAATAGTTTTAAGTAAAGCACACATCATTTTAGAACTTATAAAGTATGCTCTACTTAAGGCTATTCAAAAAATAAATATATAGAATATACTAATGTTTTTGCAGTAGTGTGGGTTAAACCATCTTCAGGGCAATGTGAAGTGGTATCGTCTTATCCAAAAAAATTTTTTTTTTTTTTTTAACATAGTATTGCCATTTAACAAACAACCAAAAAAGGAAATATCAAATGTTTGGTTGTTATTAATATATTGATAAAAACTTAAATATCTTATTTGTTTGTTGGAGTGGGAGTATTTGTTTTTAATACTTGCATACTGTCAGATTTCCAATTTTTTTTTATAATATATACATATCTATCACATCCTCCCTTGAGATGAATTTTCAGTTTAGGAAACAAAAAAAAAAAAGTTGAAAAACAGTGCTAAGACTGAGGAGTGTGGAATGTGTTGTGCTTGCATAATCCTGTGTTTCACTAAAACTGTTGTTCAAAAAGTATTGAGACTGACTTCAAAGTTATTCTTAAATTAACTCTGAGTCTTCTAAGCATCCTCAGTTTATTATCTAAGCAGTGCACACATTTTTATTAAGACATTTAAAATTTCCCCAAGATCTTTTTAAAATAAAAATGTAAAACTTGAATATTTTTATCATGTCATATACTTCAAATCATGACTAATATAGTCGCAGCTTTTATTAAGATTGGTACAACAGAATCTTTTCCC
This sequence comes from Sepioteuthis lessoniana, assembly GCA_963585895.1. NCBI lineage: Eukaryota > Metazoa > Mollusca > Cephalopoda > Myopsida > Loliginidae > Sepioteuthis > Sepioteuthis lessoniana. The sequence goes on along the minus strand of CAUZXS010004518.1, from coordinate 141,030 downwards.
AAAGATTTTTCACATGAAAGAGAATATACTTGGTATCAGTTGGTAAATGGTTAATATTAGTTTGTGGATCTAGTAAATCTTGATTGTTAACAGGTTTTCTAGGGATAAGATGGCTTTCAAGTTGATTAACTTTTCTTTGTTTTTTCTGGTTAAGATTAAAATGTGATTACTTAAAGAATGGGATTAAAAAAGGATCAAAAATTGTGACAGTACTGTTTGTTTACTGTAATCTTGATGACAGTAATCTTTTAGTGGAAAAGAAGATACATTTTAGCTCAAGCTCAAATTTGTTTTTTAATGTATCATAGCTTTTAATTATAACATCAATCCCTTAAAATGATTGAATGTAGAAAAACTGAAAATATTACCTATTTTGTGTGTGTGTGTGTGTGTATGTATATATATATATATATATACACACACACACACACTGTTCTGTTGTATCACAACTCTTCAGTGTGGCTAGAGATGCTGGATGCTTCAAAGTGGGATTGAAACCTACCTAACTTTATGTTAGAACCAATAACATACCACTCAGGAATTTTTACGCTTATTTATCAACTTTTGTTTGTTTACATAAAATTCTCATTATGCTTGTGTGTATGTGTAATACAGTTATTTACTAAGTTTAGCTTAGCTGTATCACAAGCATGAAAGTATTGGGCACCCTGTGAGAATTGAACTCACTAACAACAGTCTGCAATTCCTGCTTACTAATCATTATACTATGGGGGTGCCTGTGTGTGTTTAATCAAGTGATGGTGATGGGTAATTTAACTTTTTTTTTTTCTTTTTTTTTTTTTTGTCGGGGTGAGAGTCTCCATGGCGTAATGGCTAAAGTGCTGGACAGCTGCCTAGAAATAAGTGATTTCAAGCTTCAGTCAGGCTATAACATTCACTTTTTAATACCCTAAGGAAAAGTACAAATCCCCTTATCGTCATCAACTATGGGTGGAATAGTATCACTGAAGTTCTCCTAGACTGGTTATCTTGTCTAAGATTAAGAACTCAGTCTGCCCTACTATTTATCCATAGCTGGGAGAACAGTTCCTTACCTTTCCCTCGGGTATAAGCACAAAATAAAACACAGGCAGCTTCATTCAGGATTTGAACTCTGGTTGTTGATTCCATTTTCTATGTTGATAACCATTACTCTAAGCACACATCTTTTGTCTAAAGATTTCTGAAATGAAGCTTGGTATTTTTTGTCACTTGGAATATTCAATCTATTGTTAGTTGTCTAAATTTCTGAGACGAAGCTTGTCGATTTTTTATCTTTTTTCTAACACTTGTACCTGGTTATGGCTAACGGAATCAGGACAGGTGACCCCCGTGGGTTCAATAAAGGACGTAGTTCGAAGTTCCATGAAGGTTCCCGAGTTCGACAAACACCTGAAGAAGGCCTGAGGACATATCAGCCAAAACGTGGAAATAACAATGAAGATGACAATAGTCCAAAAACCCTTAATGATGAAAATCTGTCTATTGTCTTCATCTTCATTATGCTCGCAATGTTTCTGTTAATGTCCTTCAGTCTTTAGGTGTATCCTGTTGAATGCAGGAGCCTACATAGAACCTCAAACTGAACTGTTTATTTAATCCATAAGGGTAGATTGTTCTAATCCCATTAATGAGGACCCTGCATAAGGAATTCTTTTTATAGCTTAGCTATGAAAAGAATTCCTTGTTATTTACCTGTAGTTGGGATTGAACATGCAATCTCCAGATGATTTTACTCAGAAGTACTTTTCAACCAAACCCCTTTATCCACTGTGTCATATGTCCTATTTGGCTCAAGTTTCTGTGTAGGCGCTTGAGTTCAACATGATACATCTGGCCAAAGGATATATCGGCTGAAACATGAGTATAAAGATGAAGAATAGTATGCACACATCTTGGTTTGATGTTTCATCTTGTTAAAGGTGACTGAAAAGAACTCCCAAGGAATTTTTTCATTGTGATACTAAATATGAAGTTTTAATTGCCAAATATGTCCAGAACATTATATCATTTGCAAATAATCATAATGTGAATATAATAAAAAATTTTCATTTAGGTTTTCTTGTGCTCATACAAGTGAAATCTTTTTGAGGACAAAGTGTATGAATGAATAGTTCTAAAGATTGTTTATTCCAAATAATTTTGTCTAATCTATTAGCCATTTTGCATGAGTCTTTTAAGAAATTGTTATATCTACATATTTGTCGTATTGACATTTGTGTGAAGTGAACTTTTGATACTAAATATAAAGTTTTAATTGCCAAATATGGTCAGAAGATTGATATTATTTCCAACTAATTATGATGTGAATGTGATACAAAGTTGGCCTTTTGATCAACGAATATATATATATATTCGTTGATCAAAAGGCCAACTTTTCTTGTCTTAAACAGCCAACTTTTTCTTATTATACATATTTTCCATAGTTTTTATATATTCTTTACACTTTTTACACTTCCATTGTTAACTTAACATCACTAATACAACCCCTCATAGTCCTGATGATGGTTCAGTAGAACCGAAACACCATAGTGTCAACTTTATTTCTCAATAAATCTCTCCTTCTACTTGGATTACCTTGTTATCATATATATATATATATATATATATATATATAATGTTACCATAACTCAGTACAATATACATAAAATTAGAGGATAGTGTGCAATTTCCAGTCTAATTCACAGCTGAACAATAATTTTGTCGGGTTTGCAATTTTTACAAATTTTTTTTTTTAATCCTCTATATAAGAGATATCTGTGCAATGTTAATTAGAATTTTTCTCTCTTTCCTAAATAGATAAGTATCAATATCATCATGGACCACTGATTCTACAGGAATGTAATGTGTTTATGGGTTGCCTATTATATTATAATCTGATTCTTGTATACATTTTATAATACCAAAGCATTTTTTTTAAACTTTATAGTGTTAAAATGTTCTAACTTTAGGATTAAAACAATTTACAATCCAATTTGCAGCTTAATGTATAGGTAGAGTGGTCACACTCAGATTAATCATTATAATTCCTCAAGATGGATAACAATTAAATACTAATTATGGAATACTCCTCTTAATTGCAAATAATTATAATATCAATATAGCACAAATATATATATATATATATATATATATATATATATATATATATATATATATGGCTCCACTTGTGTCGAGCACTTTTGTAATTGTAGCATTGCAGGATTCGCGTATCCCTTGATTTTTTTTTTTTTTTCAAGGGGTCAGACGAGGTTGGCCTTTTTTTTTTCTTTTTGACCTATAATTTTTTCTTTTTCCCCCAGGCAGTGATTCGAGATACTTTTATCTTGTTCCTGGCGGGTTTTTTGGGGTTTTTTTTTCTGGTACCGTGAATGCTGGTAGATATTAGATTAGTAAATATATATATAACTCTTCTAATGAATTGAGCACTCCAGTATCTGGTAGCACAAAAATGTAAACTAATGAAAGCTGATACAAAATTCGTTATAATTCCTGAGCTGACGTAGGTCGTCTAAATACTTGAGTGGTAAGATACCAAGTCTAGTGTAAAGTTAGACGGGTTTCAATCCCAGCTTGAAGCGTCCTGCGTGTCTAGCCACACTGAAGAGTTGTGATACAATGAAACAGTTTATCTGTGGATGACATACATATATAAACAATTGTTTAAAAAGTACTTGATAAATCAAATGATGGCCAGTAGAACATCATAAAAACTAAAAGAGATTAGAATCTTGATTTGTTTCATGACTAATACTTTTATTAGTTTTCTATTAAATAGAGAAAACAATCAGATGAAATCTTTTGCTTAATGTCAAGTCACATCCTTTTTTTTATTGAGTGAATGTAAAAATGTCTTCAGAATTATTTCAGTGATACCTGTGCAAAAAGCAAAATTGTAAAAAAATATTCTTTATAATAAAATATTTTCTTTTCCTATGTAACTTACATTTTCTATACAATAATAACTTTTTTTTTTTTTTTTTTTTTTTTTTTGATATCTAATGTGTCTTTGCAGCTCAAGAAAGGTTTCACTGTTGCTATGATTCATCACATCTGTAAAAACAAGATTTCAATTTCTGTTTATTAATCTTAATTGTAGCTTTTAAATTATTTCTCCATCTTCAGTTCCTTTCATTAGCCAAAGCAATTATTATATTTACAATTGTCAATCACATATTTTCAGTCTTACTGGTTAGCTTCTTCTTAATGGATGCAAGCTTTAAAAAAAACAAAAAAACAACTAAACTGATATAATTGATTATTTTGTTGGGAAAATTTAACTCATGAGGTGTGTCTTGAAATTAGCCAAACTTTTCCAAAAACAAATTTATTGCTTTACTTACAATATAAGTCTTCTCTTCAAAATAATCCTTTCCACCACTGATATGCCATTCCTCAAATTCTTTCTAATTTTGGAATGTGTTCTGGAGAGAGCATGTGGGTCTTGTAGCACATTTTCTTCTATCTCTTCTGTTGACTGAAATTGACAACCTGTCAGGATGATTTTGCTTATATTTATTTTAGGCTAGCAGTAGTACCTGGCATTGCCCCTGTCAGCTTGTATCACATCAAAATAACATTGTACAGTAATGTACAAATTTAACTCCCATTATGAATAGGATTGCTGTTTTCATTGTAAGAAATATAACTTTTTTTTTGCTCACGTGTATATTTATTTCAAAGCTTCAGGAAAAACAATATTGGTTTTTACCCTTTGGTGCCTGTATTAGATTGGTGAGATCCATTTTTGATATTTAGTGTAATATTTAAATGAAGTCCTGAACCGATAAACATGGAAAAACACAGTCAACCATTTTGATGTACAGCTGTTAAACTTCAGGTCAATCTAAGACTATGGCTCTGATTGGATGGTTTCAGTCAATTGACCAAAAACAGTTGTAGAGTTAAAATAAGTTAGTGAGAAACTCAGGAAGTGAGAGGTTGAGCTCTACATCAGGCTCTCACTGATTCCGCAGTTTTACTAAACGGATTATGAAGAGTAAAAATTGAGAAGTGATAAAATAAAATGTACACCGGGAATGGTGGTTGCTTTCTCATTCCTTATCGAGGATGACAACACAAAGGAAACATCAGTGACCAAAGTGATGAAACAAGATGATTGGAGAAGAGATGAAGAAAGAAGAAAATGAAGAGAGGTGAGGAGATAGAAGCTGACAGCTCATACAAAAAAAAATCATAGTGTTAGGTCAATAACTAGATGATCACAAAGTAAGGTCCATATAATGTAAAATGATAAAGTAAGGACTATATTACATCTGGCTGAAGAGTCAATCAAGGTTTCCAGCTCTTTGGAAGACCAACATAAAGCTGACCATGTTAAAGACAGTATCTAGTAGATTTAGTCCAACAACTTTTAGTGATTAGATGTATTGACTATTATAGCTACACTTAGTCTGACAAGAAAATGGAGCCTTTTAAATTCAAATGGTAAATCAGCTGGTCTTCGAGTTATTCTGGGGATGAAGCATTTATCTTATAAAATTTTTGTTTGGGAAGTTTCATGCCATTGCAAAATTTTGGTGGATCAAGGTTACAAAGTCGTATTGTTGGTGCCCCAAATTTCAGTAGCAGATTATGGGGAGCAGTTCTTGTTGTTTAAAGGTTATTGAGAAACTTAATTGAATTAAACTGTTAATCATCATCATCATTATTTTTATTGATTATTCTGACTTGTATTATCCTACATCTTTCCAATTCTTGTTGCTTTTTATCACAACTCAGCTGGATTATGTAGAACCAGGCTTTTCCAAAACAGAAAGAGACGTGAGTTTGAATCTCACCTGGTGTTAATTTTTCATTCTGATGTGCACTTGGCTCACTGTCATTAATGTGATGATCCAAGTCAGTTGTAATAAAAAAAGAATTACTAGAATTAAGATAAAGGCTAATATTTGTAAAAATTGTTTGCCTGTTTATTAGACTAAACAGAAGAGTAAAAAATAATAGTCAGTTTTTGTCCAACAAGTGAATGAAAAATACATGAAATCTCTAAAATACAATGTGGATTATGTTTGTCTGGTTTTGCAACAGAATAAGTGTTGTTATGGTAACACAAAGTATTATTTGACCTACAGTAAGTATATATTTACCTAACATCATCCACTTTGAGCAGGGTGGGGCACAAGGCCAGTCTTTAAGAGAAGTATGTATCTACCCAACCCCTCCACCATGAGCTTTAAGAGGAGTATGTACTCAACCCTTCCATCATAAGCAGGATGTGGCTCTAGGTCAATTTTTACGAGGGGTATGTATTTACTCAACTTTATCCGCCATGAACGGGATATGACTCAGTCAGTTATTAAGTGGAGTACAGCTGGTTTGAATTCAAGGTTTTCCTTGTAGACTTGCTGCCTAACAAAGGCTTAAAACCTTGTAGTGGAGGGGTTGGGTAAATACTTACTCTTCTTAAAAATCAACCTTGTTTCACATCCTGCTCATGGTAGAGGGGTTGGGTGAATATGTGCATAATGTAGGTCAAATAATACTTTGTGTTACCATGACAACACATTATTCTATTCTAAAACCAAACAAACATAATTCACATTGTATTTTATATATTTCATGTATTTTTCATGGACAAAAACTGACTATTGTTATTTATCTTTGTGTTATATACTAAGCTTTGCTTCATCTAGTAAACTAGCTTCAGCTTGCTTACTGTACTTACTCTTCCTTAGTGATCTCTTGTCTAAGTACTAAACAGGCTCATCACAGCTTTGGGAACTTGATAAGATCTTGTTTTAGTGTAATTTTATTGTACTTTTTTTTTCTTTTTTAAGTAGAGGAATTGTGAATTGAATTACCATGACCAGAAAATCTGGCAAACACTTACACACAACATATGGAAACACTGTACAGCTGTTTCGACCTTATTAGGTTTCATGAGCAGTGTATACTGTGATCTCCATACCACTGGAGATCAAACCAGCAACCACAGATTGCAGAGCCGAAACTCTATGACTGAACCACCAATCCATATCACACACGAGTGATGCTAAATCAACTAGTCATGGTAATTGTGCGGCAATTAACCTGAATGTGTCTTGCAGGTTACATCCGTACTCTTTACAGAGGATATGGTCACTGTGCAATTGCCTTGACTAGTTGATTTGGCATCACTTGTGTATGATATGGACTGGTGGTTCAGTTGTAGAGTTTCAGCTCTGCAATCTGTGGTCACTCGTTCAATCTCCAGTGGTGGAGATCATGGTATACACTGCTGATGAGATCTAATAAGATGGAAACAGCTGTCCAGTGTTTCCGTATGTCGTGCGTAAGTGTTTGCTGGATTTTCTGGTCATGGTGATTCAATTTACAATGTAATTTTATTGTAAATTATTTTTTTTCAGTCTTGACTGAAAGCTTCTTTAAACCCTGAGAATATACTACCTGCATCTCCTGAAGATGGGTAAGATCCCACTCCAGATGGGGTGTTCTGAGTATGAGATTAAACTGCATCTGATAGTTCCTTTTGTTGCTATTACTCCCCGGTCCGCTCCGACCCAGAGTGGTAGTATCTGTTCCCATTTATAAGTCAAATAGATCTGTTTAATAATCATTTGAATTCAATCGGACATGGGCAAAAAAAAAAAAATGTGAATATGAATATACTATGAATATAATTTTCTAACCTATAGGCATTGAATAACCCTAAATGGGTTGACGTGCCATTAAAATCAATCAAAGCCTTGTGTATAGCATATTAAAAATATCCCAGACATTACCTGGCCCAGTCAGCTGGGACTGCAAAATACACTATTTCTGCAGAGGGGTAAGACTCCCTCAATGAGTGTCCTGGATATAACACTAAACAATCTGAGGGTGAGGCTCCAGTAATGCTAGAGCTTTGGGGGATGCATAGTACCCTTTCATTGCCATCACTCCTAGGTCCACTCTGACCCAGAGTGGTAGCGCCTGATAAAATCATATCTATAGGTCAAATAGAACTGTTAGACTGTGTACTTATGATAAGCTGAATTGTTAGAAATAGAATTATTTTTACATTTAACTGTGTGTAAACAAATGACTGATTTATCTACAAAATGTTTAGAAATCATATATTTAATATATATGTATAAAAATGAATTTGGCATTAAATAACCTACAATGGTAGTGATAGCAGCCAAATTTGAACAATAAATTTTTTCTATCTTTAGTTATCTTTCTTTTTTCCATAAAATTTTTTCCACACATTCTCCATCTTTCCTCATTGACAATAGATTATCATTATTGTAAGGCAGCATTTTCTCAGAATACCTAAGTTACCCATGAATGGTTAGATTATAGTATAAGAGATAAATAACACATTTCTGTTCACATTACAAGGAAGCATTTGTTGAATTCCTGGGCCATAAAATATCACTAAACATCACATTGTTATATATTTCCTAAAAGCGTCAAGTGTGCCAAACTTAGTACAACTTTATTGCTGCAATGGTCATGCAGACAGCTATGATATATAGTGTTTTGCACCAAAAAAAAACTTTCCGTTTTTATGGAAGATTGTTAAAAAGCTTGACATAAACAGCAATACAAAGAATACAAGGTGAAAGTGCATAAATGATTACAGCCCAGATTTTTACTCCTCCCAATATTTAAGTTTGTATGTGTGTATGTATGTATGTATATCATCATCATCATGTCGTGCCGTCAGCACGGATATCCCTGACCATCTCTCGCCACTTCTCCCTATCATTCATCGCCTCCGGCAGGTCTTCTGGGTTACATCCCGTGTCCTCGCACAGCTGCTGTATGTAAGTTTGGGCTTGTTGTCCTGTTTTTGCTTGGCCATATGTGGGGGTCCATAGGAGTACGTCACTTACGAGCTCGTCCTTGCTTCTCCAGCAGTGTCTGGCTCGTCTAACCTGTATAGTTTTCGTGATGGGAGGCAAGTGGCCGTACAGTTGGCGTCTCGTGGGGTGTTGTCGCCAGGACTTGTTCAATATTGCACTCAACATTCTTGTGTAGTTGCCGTCAAGTTTCTTCTCCAGCCGTTTAGTTAGCGTCCATGTAGTGCATCCATATAGCAGTATCAATACAACCGCTGCCTGGAAGAAACTGCGCTTCATTTCATCGGTCAGGTCTGATTTCCATATGATTGAGAGCCTATCTATCATTTGTGTGTAAAATATATATGTGTATGTGTGCACACACACAGTTGGCTGGGGCTGTAGAATACACCAACTGCATCTCTGCAGAGAGCTAAGACTCCCCCCAACAAGGGCTCTGTTTATGACATTAAACCATCTAATGATGAGGCTCCAACCTGTGAAATTTAGGGTTTAGCATTAAATAACCTTCAGTAGTTGATATGCCATAAGATATCCAATTACAAATGATTAATATCTGATTCCCAATCAATATTCAGTTTTTCAGCATTTACAGACAGTCCCTGAGATGAATCTTTCTCACAGACTAACTTCAAATTAAATAGCTAACATTTGTTTGGTATTTTATAGTAATTAAATTTATTTTTCCAAGAATGTCAAATTGCTATTTCAGACAAGAAGCTGTTCATGGCTTATACCAGTAAGATAATCTAACAGTTCCTTTATTATGATATTAAAGTCTCTATCTGTTTACCATCCCTGACAACAGCTTGTTAGAATTTTCTCCAAGAGGTCTCTGTGGTATCAGTTCTTTACTAATAAAAATACTCCCATAGAAATATTTTATTTTATCACATGTGGGAAATTCTAAGAATGTGTTGACAGGGATGGTTAAGAATGGCTGAAATTATATCATTAATGTGCTCCCATAATGATAAAATTTTTGTTTATCACCCTGTTTCTATGCTTGAAAAAAAATTTGAGCACTCTGCCTAGAAACAAAGTGCTATATGGATGTACCACATGGATGTTAATGAGACGCATGGGGAAAAAAGCTAGATGGGAGCTACACAAGAACACTCTGCTGTTTTCAACAAATCCTTGAAGCAACACACCTAAAAAAAAAAAAAATTTAAAAAGTAGTTTTATGGCCACTTACCTCTTATCTCACTATTCATTGAAGTAAGACAAATAAGACATGCATGACATGACTGGAGAAGTAAGGACAAACTCATAAGCAACATTCTCTTATGGACTCCTACATATGGTTGGTTGATTAGCAAAGATTTCCATCAGCTCTGTACTGACACCGGATGCAGTTTTGAAGCAGTGCATGATAGGGACAGATGGCAAGAGTCAAGGAACTCTGTTAGCACAACTTGATGTCTCATCTTTGTATTTCTGTGTAAAATCAAAGTGTATTATCAGTACCAAGAGAAGTTCCTCAGTTATTTTTTAAACAATAAAATGTTAAATGCACTCATGGTCATTTCAAGAATATGAAATTTAATACTTTCTCAAAAAAGAGTAAAACTAAAAAAAATAGACATATAAATACACAGTAGACGATTCTGTAATATATTAGGTTGTTTGGAAAATACTGTCAGATTTTAATAGAAACTGTTTAAATTCTATTCTAATATTATTTTAATAGCAGTGGCATAAAAATTCACATTCCCAATGATTAATGCATCCTCTTTGTTAATTTTTAATCACTTTTGTCAGAATTTGATTTTGAACGTTATATGCCCCTAATCATGAACATAAAAAGAAGTGATCCATTCACTTTTTACACGAGTTCAAGCTTGGTCATAATGCCTCTCAAACATCAACAGAGTATGGAATGAAGGATCCACTTCTGATTGGACAGTATAATGTTAGTTTCAGAAGTTCTGAAATAGGGATATGAATCTTGAAGATCAAAAGGGTAAAAATGCATTTTCAATTAAGCAAAGTGCAATCAGTATTGGTTAATTGACTTGGTCAAAATGCTTGGCCACATGTTGCCACGATGACACTGTAGAAACTCACAAATTTGCGATATGAGATTTTTATACATCCACTGTGTTCTCCTAATCTCTCACCCACTGATTGCCAATTTTTCAAGCATCTGGACATTTTTTTTTTTAAACCAAAAAGATTCCATTCTAAAGAAGTAGAAATTGCATTTAAAGATTTCTTTGCATCAAAACCTTTTTTTATTGTACATGTATAATTAACCTTGTTAATCAATGACAGAAATGCATAGATGTTTAGGGGCCATATTTTGACTGATTAAAACAGTTTTAATTCATTCATTCAGGAAAGAAAGTTTATTCTAAAATCAGACATTTTCCAAAGACCCTTATATCATATTAAAAACACCTGTGGAAATATATATATATATACTCACACACAGCATACACATATGCCTTGGAAGGATAGACTGATTCTACACCACTCTATATATTCCAACTATGTGGTGCATTCAATAGGTTTCCAGATATTTTTTATACAGGCATTTAAAATTGTCATAGACTCTTGAAAATTCAGTATGTTATTGCTAAACATCTTATAAAATGACTGACCAATTTTTATGATTTCAGGTTCAAATGAACTGCTACAGCAGGAATTGGAATACGCCCTACTAAAGCTTGATTGTCACAGCTGGTGAATTTCAAAAATGCAATATGGACATGGGGACACTTTAGAAGAACGATATGCAATAAAATTCTGTTTTAATCTTGGAAAAAATGCCACAGAAATGTATGGAATGCTTCAAACTGCTTTTCGACCATCTTGCATGAATCAAGCATCATTTTTTGAGTGGCATAAGAGATTCAAGGAAGGCAGAGAGTCTGTGAGGGATGATGAGAGGTGTGGGAGGAGTAAGGAAGTCAGAACACCAGAGTTGATTGGCCAAAGGGTTAGGATTGGAGAAAAGCTCAGAGGCTGTCATTATGAGACAATTGTGGAGATAAAAGAGGCTGTGACGAAAGTCATTGACTCGCTCACACAAGAGGACTTTCATGGGGCCTTCCTGAAGTTGTTGGAACGGTACAAGTGCATTGCAGCTGGAGGAGATTACTTCGAAGGGGACTAGAGTTTCATGTGTGTACTATCAATAAAAGTGCCCAGACGAAAAAAGTCTGGAAACTTATTTAACGATCCTCGTACATCCCCTGCAGAGAGGTAAGACTCCTCCCAACAAAGAAAGAATATTTTCTTGGTAGAAGAGTAAACTGCATTAAACAGTGAAGCTCCAATTCTGATGCTTTGTGGGTACAGACTAACCCTTCATTGCTATTACTCCCAGGTTCAGTCTATTTGAAAATTATTATTTGATAGAACTACTTGAAACCATATAACTGTGAGCAAATTCTTTGTATTAAGTATTGTTACTTGAAGCTCTAAGTGTTTACAAAGGATTATTACTAGTTACTTGAGACCCTATAATTGTATGTAAATTACTAGTATTTGATCAGAATACTTGAAACACAACTGCAGATTATTTGTATTTAGAATAATTGCTTAAAAACAATTAATTTTTGACCTAGTTTTTCTTTTTATTTGCTTTTTATAAAAATGCTCAGTTAATTTGAATTTCATTTCACAGATTATTTTCAGTCTGGTATAGAGCCATTTCAAATCTTTTGTTAGGAACGGCTTGTCTTTCCCTTATTGTCTATTTTCTATGATTAAGTGATGTTTTTATTTTTTCAGATCAGACTAATGTTTAGCTGTCTCTCTATTTATATAGATTGAGTAACATATCCATCAACCACTAAATATCACATTGCTCCAATTGTATCAGCAGTCAGATCTAAATAGCCTCCAGTTAGACTGCTACTACCTTTCCAGATTAGATGACTCAGATTGAATATCATTACAAGAGAATTCTCTTTTGATTAGCCTTTCCTAGAAAATATTGGATTTTTGTCATTTGCCATTTATATGAAACTCACTTTTCTCTGCAATGGATGAGATTTTTCAATTGATCTGCCTTTTGTTAGAATAATAATGATGATGAAATTTACCTTCAATGGTACTCTGAAAATGAATGAGTCATGGAAGAAAATTTCTACTTTTCATTTTGAAAAGAAATATATTGTAGGTCTTTTATTTGTTTTTATTGGGATTAATTTCAGATTGATGCAGTGGTAAATTTGGCTATTATCTAAAATATTGAATCTTTTATTCAGTATAATATCGGTCATACTAATTTGCATAAGAGAGATACTGGTCAGATATTGGCCAATGGTCAGCATGGGTTTAAGGAGAGAGAACACTGAGATTTCCTCAGTCAGTGATATTAATATCATAACTATGGGCAAAAACCTTGAGTACCTACACAAAAAATGTCAATAAAAAAATACTATGAATTCAGTTCTTTAACCTCTAGGCATAAAATAACCCTGGACGGATTAATATGTTTAAATCAATCAATCAATCATATGAAATGCTAATTAAAATTCTTCACTAAATAGAAGTATCTCTATCATCATAGACTACATCATTTTCACCGAAGAATATTTGTCTTTCATCATTCTATTTTGTACTGTAAATGATTTTTAATGTTCTTGGTAAAAAGGAAATAAATTTCTGATATTTTTCATTTTGATTGCATCTCCATCAAAATAGATTTTCATTTTCATTAAGCTTTCTTTTTTTCTTTTTTTTTTTCCCCCTCTTTAGGCTTTAATTCAAATTTTTATTCGTGAACAATAAACTAGTCTTTTCATGTAATTTAAGAATACAAATTGGTGCTTGAAATAACAAGAAAATAGTTGTTTTGTTTTATTGTACATTTAAATTGGACAACATGAATTTTTAGACTGAAATAGCATGTATCTAAAAAGGTAATCTTGTGTTGCTTCAAAATAGTTCTTTCAATTGTCTATTTTTGAATACATTGAACACTTTCCTGTGTTTTTTAGTATCTTGATTTAATTTAAGTATTCAATTTTCTAACAAAATGGCAGTCATAATAAGCATTTCTTTTTCTGGAGAAATTAAATCATTGAACTGGAAAATATCAGCCTGTTTTTGTTTCATCTGTAAACTTATTGTTGTTGATGCTCTTGAGCTTTCCAAGCAATAAGTAGAATAGGGTAGGCTGGGTTCTCTAGCTTTGGCAACCCATCTTGGAGTAGGACAAAACCAAAAGCTGGCTCTCCATGTCAGCTTGGCTTAGAATATGCCAACTATACTGTGCAGAGGGGTAAGATCCCTCTTAAAAATGGGATGTTCTGAGTATGTCACTAAATTACATCTGGGGATAAGACTCCGTTTCTTGTGCCCTGAGGAGTGTGAAGTACTCCTTCATTGCTATTACTCCCAGCTCCACTCTAATCCAGAGTGGTAGTACCTGTTAGGATCCCATCTGTGTCAAATAGATCTGTTTGCTAATTGTTTGTATGAGATAGGAATACTTGATATCATAAAACCGTGTACAAAAAACTTAAACTACACAAAAATGTAAATATAAACATACAGTGTACACAATTCCCTCACCTCTAGGTATAAACTAACCTCAGATGGGTTGACATGGCATTAAAATCAAGGAGCTACCTAAGTCTCTCCAATATTGGTTTCAACCTTGTTCTGGTAACTCCTGCAATAACATTGGTAGCATGTAGAAGAGAGATTTGCTGCATTCGTTCATTCAACTTTTCCTGGGCCTGTACCTAAAGTTAGGTGCAGATTTCTCATCTTGCAATCCTAACATCCGATAATTACTGCCACCCGTGCGCATTAACCATTGCCATATTTGCAGATTTTACCAGTATATGAAAAAGTTAGCTAAGGTTAATATATTTTCTGGTACAACAGCTATGTTACCTGTAACTTTTTTTTTTATTATGATGGAACTAATGAAGTTGAATATATGGAAAATATTTTTCTTTTAAGATAGTGGGGGAGTCTTCATGGTGTTGTGGCTAAAGTACTGGACTGCAACATTAAAGTGAGTTCAAACTCCAATCATGCTATTATGTTCATTTTGAACCCCCCTTATACCCCCAGCTATGGGTTAAATAGTATCCCTGCTATTTTTCTATAAGGATGGCTTTAAATAACGCACAAAGGTTGATATGCCATTAAACCTAAAAAGCAAACCAAACCTTTTAAGATTCATTTTTCTCCAGAGTATGAAATGGAGCAAAGATAATATGAAAATTATGCTTTCTTTTTCTTATTTTCACTTTTTCTTTTCTTTTTTGTTTTCTTTTCTTTTTTTAATTTCTTTTCTTTGTTTTGTTTTGTTTTCTTTTTTCTTTTCTTCTTTTCTTCTTTCTTTTTTCTTTTCTTTTCTTTTTTCTTTTCTTTCCTTTTTTGTTTTCTTTCCTTTCCTTTTTTGTTTTCTTTCCTTTTTTGTTTTCTTTCCTTTTTTGTTTTCTTTCCTTTTTTGTTTTCTTTCCTTTTTTGTTTTCTTTCCTTTTTTGTTTTCTTTTCTTTTTTGTTTTCTTTGTTTTCTTTTTTGTTTTCTTTTCTTTTTTGTTTTCTTTTTTCTTTTTTGTTTTCTTTTTTCTTTTTTTCTTTTTTCTTTTCTATTTCTTTTTCTTTTTTATTTCTTTTATCTTTTTTTGTTTTCTTCTCTTTTTTGTTTTTTCTTTTTTGTTTTGTTTTTTCTCTTTTCCTCTCTACTTTTTTCTCTTTTCTTTCTTTTTCCTCTTTTCTTTTTTCTTTTTTTTTTTTTTTTTTAAATTCTTGTATGGCATTACCTGCTTGGGTTAATTTTTTTGAAATGAACAATTTGTTTTAAATTGTATAATAGTTTATATTTGTTACCCTTATTTTTAAATAAAAACATTTTTTTCGCTTTCTCTTTCAGTTCTTGTCCCAGTGGATTAGCTGCGTGTATTGCACGTTATACTTGTGATGAAATTTTGAAAAAAGACCTCAGCCATTTGTATGTGATCTCAGACAACAACCAACCTCAGGGTAAGTCTTTTAACACCACTTTCATCTCTTTCTTATATATATAAAACATGGAGGTGCCCATGGGGTAATGGTTATTGTTGTAGGAAATGGCTACAGAGAGATGAGTTCAAATCCTGGATGAAGCTTGATAGCATTTCCTATAATACTAATACCTTTGGGAAAGGTATGAATCCAATTATTCTCCCTCTAACTATGAGTAAATAGTAGGACAGATTGGGTTCTTTCAACTTTGTTAGGCAACCAGTCTAGGAGAAGGAAAACTCTGAATTCAAATTTGATAAACTGCACTTAAAAATGACCCTGTGTCACATCCTACTTGTGTGTGTGTGTGTGTGTGTATCTGTGTGTATCTGTGTGTATAAATAAGATGAATTTAGGCTCGGGAGTAGGCAATAGGAAGCATTTTTTATAGTTGTACCTCCTTCTAGGAAATCAATAGCAATGGATCCTTTCATATCCTCGAATACTATCAGTCTGACTTTCTTTACTGACCTTTATGCCTGGAACTTTTTCTTTACCTGAAAGTCTCTGTATTTCTACCTCATGGACTTTTTCGGCTTGGACTCATTGCAGCTAGCCTGTATTTAACCCATTTGCTGTATAACTTCATAAAATTAATCCAATATAACTATGTAAATGACTACACAGTTAAAACTAGATCACTCTTCCCATCATTAGCCCAGTCAGCTGAGACTGTAGAATATACTGACTGGATCATGGCAGAAGGGTAAGACTCCCCCAACAATTGTCCTGGTGTCCCAGTTAGCTGGGGCTGTAGAATACACCAACTGCATCTCTGCAGAAGGGTAAGACCCTTCCCCACTGAGTGTCCTAGATAGGAAACTAAACTATCTGATAGTGAGGCTCCAGTCTTAGAGCTCTAGAGAATGTGGATTGCACCTTCATTGCCCTTGCTCGCAGGTCCATTCTGACATGGAATGGTTGCACCTGACAGGGTTCTATCTATGTGTCAAATAGAACTGTTTGACATTTAAAATGTGTGGAAACAAATGACTTATTTCAAACTGAATTGTTAGAAATAGAAAAGTTTGACCATTTAACTGTGTGCAGGTCACTCGGAGCGCTATGAGTTCTATGTAATCCTATTCTACCTGTTTTATAGTCAGATCATCGGCAACTAAACCAGTACCCCCACTAAGTTGTCTGGTGAGGAGGGTAACTAGACACCCAGCAGGACGAAAAACAAAACCTGTCAAAGGGTGGAGGAAGCTTCTTGCTTAACAACCATCTAGGACATTACACGGAGACATATAAATACTTGGGTTGGTATCCAAGTTCATATCAAGACCACTTGAGGTATCCTTGTCTTGCAGTTTTGTCGAATTTGTCCTTTAACTGCAGTCACTGCGGCCAGACTTGCCTGTCTCACATCTGCCTAGTCAGACATCAGCATGCCTGCAGTCAACATGAACAGCCTCCTTCATAAATCTTTGTTCACAAAGTCTAGCCAAGAAGAAGAGAAAACAAATGACTGTTGTTTGATTAAATTGTTAGTGATTAGTAGCAATACTTGGAACCATTTAACTGTGTGCAAACAAATGAGTAATGTAAACTAGAATTATAAGTTTTAAATAGCAAAACTTCAAGCTCTTTAACTGTGTGCCTAAATTGAATTATTAGTATTATATTGTAATACTTGGAATCACTTGACTGTGTGCAAATGAATGAATAATGTTGAATATAATTTGGGTTAAGTTGAAATACTTGTAACCACTTCTCTGACTTCACAAATGATTTATATTGCATAGAATTATTAGTCTGAAATAGCAATACTTGAAACTATTTAACTGTTTTAAATTTTAAAAAATAAAGGCTCATTTAAAAATGTTATCAACAACATATGTTTACATATCATATATTTAATATATATGGATAAAGATGATTTGGCATTAAATAATCTACAATGGTTGATATGTCATAAAACCCAAGTTAACCAAATTATATATATCTAATATATATGTATAAAGAGGATTTGGCATTAAATAACCTACAATGGTTGATATGCCATAAAATCCAACCAAACCAACCTTCCCATCATACAAACACTTGGTCCAATGATAGCATAAGTGGAAAAACTGATAGTCAACAAGTGACACTGTCTACACTATCTTCACCTAGATATACATACTCTATCATTGATAATGAGCTCTCTTTATTTATAAATATAGGAAACTATAGGTTTAATCCCAGATTGGACCCAAAGACTCAAAAATGATACTTGATACCTCTTTCTTAACACTCTGCATTATAAGGTAAGTATCAAGGGTAAAGTGAAGCAATCCAGGGAAAAGAGTAGCCTCCTTCCCTACACCTCGGTGTAGTAGCTATTGAAAAAGGGACCTTCAGGGTCACCCTCAACTACAGTTGCCAACTTTACAACTTATATATATATATATATATATATATATAAACTCCAGAGTAAATATTGGATGTAAGTGGATTGAAAAACAGAAAAGATGTTTGTGTAGCTGTGACCTAAGGAGATTCACTCACCAATCTCTGCTTATATTGATTTCCTTTATAAATCAACTTGAGGCATTCAGCACAATTTCTGTTTAAGCTTCTCTTTGTAGTCATATACGCACTCCCTCTCTTTTTCTGCTACATCCAAACTAGATAGTGCGTCCTGGGTAGGATACTAACATGTATCTGGTGGTGAGGCTCTTATTCTGGAGCTCTGGATAGTGTCGAGTACCTCTTCATCGCCAATACTCCCAGGCCCTCTCTGAAGAGGAGTGGTCGTACCTGTTAGGGGACCATCTATAGGTCAAATAGCTCTGTTTCAAAATTAGGCAAGAATATTCAAAACCATATAACTTTGTGTAAATTATTATTAAATAGGAATCATCACTTGAAATATAATTATATGAAATATGCATAAGTTATTAGTATTTGATAGGAATGCTGGAAACCATACAACTGAATGCAAATTATTTGTATTAAGTAGGAATACTTGATATGATATAACTGTGTGCAAACAAACTTAGGCTAAGTTGAAGTGATTTATACTACTTGTAAAAAATGGAAAACTTTTTTTCTTTTTGAAAAAGCTTTGAAATATCAGGTCCTTTGAATTTGTCTTTGACAAAGCTATGGAAGGCTGTACTTAATAGTTGTATTTGACCTATAGATAGGACCCTATCAGGTGCTACTACTCCAAGCCAGAATGAACCTGGGAGCAATGGCAATGAAGGGGTATTCTGCATTCCCCACAGCTCCAGCATTACTGAAATCTGACCCTCAGATTGTTTAGTGTCATATCCAGAACACACATTGGGGAGTCTTACCCCTCTGCAAAGAAGCAGTTGGTATATTCTGCAGCCCAAACTGACTGGAACAGATTATGAAAGGATTATTTACTTGTTAATCAGCTCTTAATCAATCTCTCTCTGTAGACTATTTCTATGCGGACTTTATCTCTCTCTCTCTCTCTTTACACTTTACAACCTCACTATCTTTGTATCTTTGGGGCTGTAGAATATACCAACTGCTTCTCTGCAGAGGGGTAAGATCACCTACAATGAGTGTTCTGGATATAACTAAACAATCTGATGGTGAGGTTCCAGTAATGCTGGAGCTTTGGGGAATGCAGAGTACCCCTTCATTGCCATCGTTCCCAAGTCCACTCTGGCCCAGAGTTGTAGCACCTGATATGGGTCCTATCTATGGGTTAAATAGAACTAAACAGTGATTTGAGTTTACTACTTTTTGCATTTAAACTGTGTATTTATGCTAAACTAAATTGTTTAAAATAGAACTGTTTTGACATTTAAACTGCGTACTTATGCTAGACTGAATTATCTGAAATAAAACGGTTTTGACATTATTGCACAGTCTGCTGGGGCTGTAGAATACACCGACTGCAAAACTCCCTCTCCTCCAATGAGCATCCTGGATATGACACTAAACAATCTTATGGTGAGGTTCCAGTGATGTTGGAGCTTTGAGGAATGCAGAGCACCCCTTCATTACCATTGCTCCCAGGTCCACTCTGGCTCCGGAATAGTAGCACCTGATAGGGCCCTATCTATGGGTTAAATAGAACTAAACTGCATACTTATGCTAAACTGAATTGTTTGACGAAACTGAATAGCTTGAAATAAAATGTTTTTGACAATTAAACTGTACTTACATTTAAATTGCGTGCTTATGCTAAACTGAATTGTTTGAAATGGAACTGTTTTTGGCATTGAAACTACTTACACTAAACTGAATTGTTTAATATAGAACTGTTTT
Organism: Sepioteuthis lessoniana; assembly: GCA_963585895.1. Classification (NCBI taxonomy): domain Eukaryota; kingdom Metazoa; phylum Mollusca; class Cephalopoda; order Myopsida; family Loliginidae; genus Sepioteuthis; species Sepioteuthis lessoniana. Next base: position 121,003 of record CAUZXS010004518.1, on the reverse strand, counting down.
GACATTTAACTGTGTATAAACAAAATAAGTACTTATACTAAACTGAATTAGCTGAATTAGAACTGTTAGACTAAACTGAATAACTTGAAATAGAAATGTTTTTGACAATTAAAATATCTACTCAAGCTAAACTGAATTGTTTGAAATAGAACTGACTATTTGCATAAAAATGGATTTGGCATTAAATTACCTACAAAAGTTGATATGCCATAAGAACCAAACAAACTCTCTCTCTCTCCACACTTTACCCCCCCCCTTTTTCTCTCTCTCTCTCCACACTTTAGCCTCCTTTTCTCTCTCCACACTTTAGCCTCCTTTTCTCTCTCCACACTTTACCCCCTTTTCTCTCTCTCCACACTTTACCCCCTTTTCTCTCTCTCCACACTTTACCCCCTTTTCTCTCTCTCCACACTTTACCCCCTTTTCTCTCTCTCCACACTTTACCCCCTTTCTCTCTCTCCACACTTTACCCCCTTTTCTTTCTCTCCACACACCTCATCCCCTTCTCTTTCTCTCCACACACCTCATCCCCTTCTCTTTCTCTCCACACACCTCATCCCCTTCTCTCTCTCTCTCTTTCTCTCCACACACCTCATCCCCTTCTCTCTCTCTCTCTTTCTCTCCACACACCTCATCCCCTTCTCTCTCTCTTTCTCTCCACACACCTCATCCCCTTCTCTCTCTCTTTCTCTTCACACCTCATCCCCTTCTCTCTCTCTTTCTCTTCACACCTCATCCCCTTCTCTCTCTCTTTCTCTTCACACCTCAACCCCTTCTCTCTCTCTTTCTCTTCACACCTCACCCCCTTCTCTCTCTCTTTCTCTTCACACCTCATCCCCTTCTCTCTCTCTTTCTCTTCACACCTCATCCCCTTCTCTCTCTCTTTCTCTTCACACCTCATCCCCTTCTCTCTCTCTTTCTCTTCACACCTCATCCCCTTCTCTCTCTCTTTCTCTTCACACCTCATCCCCTTCTCTCTCTCTCTTCACACCTCATCCCCTTCTCTCTCTCTCTCTCTCTCTCTTCACACTTTGCCCCCTTCTCTCTCTCTCTTCACACTTTGCCTCCTTCTCTCTCTCTCTCTTCATACTTTGCCCCCTTCTCTCTCTCTCTCTCTCTTCATACTTTGCCCCCTTCTCTCTCTCTCTCTTCATACTTTGCCCCCTTCTCTCTCTCTCTTCATACTTTGCCCCCTTCTCTCTCTCTCTTCATACTTTGCCCCCTTCTCTCTCTCTCTTCATACTTTGCCCCCTTCTCTCTCTCTCTTCATACTTTGCCCCCTTCTCTCTCTTAACCTTTTTATGACACATTCTCTACATCTGTTTTAAGGTTATTTTGCTGTGTTCTACATGAACCTTGACCCTAAATAAAATTAAACTCAACCAACAGTGGTAATGAAAAATCTGATCCCCCAAAAGTATATGACCACTCAGTTGATCATGACTGCCAAAAACTGCCATGAATATGATTAGCTCAAATGAGCCAACAGAAATGGTCAACACTGATTGGACACTGTTAAAAGAGCCAATTAGACTTGTTCCTCACAATGACCTCATAAGTATTGGTTTTTATGCATCAATAGTTACTTGGTAATTCTTAGTTCTATCCCTGTATCAAGCAGTTAAAATCAGACATTGGCTCTAACAGCATCACTCTGTTTTCTTTTTTCCTTCTATCTCCTCTTTGCTATCTTCATCATATTTTATTTCTTTTTGTTTACTTGAATAAGACTTTGTGTAGCCATAAGAATGAAATTACTGACTACCTTATTGTGAGACAGTGTTGTATGATTGAGATGATATATATATCTGATTTAAAAAAAAAAAAAAAAAAAAAAGCAGTACTACTGTATAGTTGCACCACTTGAACTCAAAGCTTGATAAAAACTACAAAAGGATATTGTGAGCTGTTTTGAACAAATCCTGGAAACAGTATCAAATAAAACCGCAGCTGTACAGCCACTTGCCTCACATCTCACAATTCATCCAAGTAAGATGATGAAGATCTACTGCACAATGCTGGAGAAGCAGAGATGAACTCATAAGCAACATTTTCTGGTGGACTCCTACACAAAATAGTGATGGCTGACCAGCAAAGACTTACATCAGCTCTGTGCAGACACTGGATGCCATGCAGAGAACCTGTCTAGAGCAATGAACAATAGGGATGGATGGCAAGAGAGAGTCAAGTGAATCTATGCTTTCAGCATTACTTGATGATAATATTATTACATTTTAAGTTAAAGTTGAGTAATTGAATATGGATTTGAATAATAGAAATGTGAGGAAAGAAAGTTTTTTCTAAAATATATTTATCAAAAGTCTTGCTTACTTAAGATTTAAGTTTGGGTTATTTGGTTTAATGGCATATCAACATTTGATGGGTTTTTTAATTGAATTGTTTTGAGGTAACTTTCTTTAAATTTGGTTTCAAGTACTGCTATCTAACACTAGTAGTTCTATTTGCACACAGTTGAATAGTTTCAAGTATTGCTATTTAACATAATCAACTCTATTTATCAAGTATTCCTATCTAATTTAATACTAATCATTTTTTGCACACAGTTAAATGGTTTCAAGTAGTGTTTTTTAACACTAATAATTCTAATATTGATAATCTTGAGTAAAAGATGGAACACTTATATTTGACCCATAGATGGGACTTTATCCAGGTACTACCACTCAGGGTCAGAATGGACCTGAGAGTAATGGTAATGAAGGAGTACTCCATATTCCCCAAATGGAGCCTCATCATTTGATGCAGTTTAATGCCATATCCAGGACACTAAATAGTTTCAAGTAATGTGATCTAACACTAATAATTCTATCCATCATTATTCATCTATTTGAGCCCAGTTGAATGGTTTCAAGTATAGTAAATGATTAAATAATTCTGTCACTTGGAGTCAGAGTGGACCTGGGAATAATGGCAATGACAGCATACTCTACATTCTATTGAAGATTGGCTGTTGCCTATACAGCAAGTCACCTCTCTTCATGCTATCAATAGTGTTCTGGAGAAAAGCAATGGTTGATACAACTTGGTGCCTGCAGGAATTAGGATAATGTCAGATTTCTTTTTTTCTTTCTTAAGTCTGGTTGCCCACCAAAACTAGAGAGCTCAATCTGCCCTACTATTTTATTGGGTAAAGAAGAGATTTACACCTTTCCCAAAGGCATTTACAGCAAAATGAAATTGAACTCAGGTTCCCAATTCTCTTTTCCACATTAGTAACCATTATACCAAATGCTACCTCCACAATGCTTTACCTAAAAGCCAATATTTTGCAAAGATTTATAAATTTTGGGCATTAGAGTTAAATTATTTCTTGTTCTCAGACTAAAGAATGTGGAGCACCCCTTGATTACCATGACTTCCAGGTCCACTCTTACCCGTAGTGATAGTTCCTCTTAAGGTCCCATCTTTGGCTCAAATTATGTATCCATTTTCACATATTAGGTTCAGTTGTCCGACCATAGTCAATGGCAACCCAAAGGTTTCCTTTTCCATAGCTACTATACTGAGGTGTAGGGGAGGACACTACTCCTTTCTCTGTATTGTTCCACTTACCCTTAATCTGTACCTTATAATGCTGAGTGTTAAGCGAGGAGGTATAAAGTACTTTTTTTCTTTTTTTTTTTTTTTGAGTCTTTGATATGACTGAACTGGGACTGAACCCCGGACCATTGGTGAACACTCTAATTAATATACCGATGGGCCAGTATGTATATCAAGCTTCTGTTCATCATCTGGTCTGAAACATAAATAATATTTTTGCCAAAATATATGAAATATCTTTGTCAAAAAATTTCTTTCACTTAGGCTTTTTATATATATATATATATATATATATATATATATATATATATATACATGCATTCAACCCTTTTTCACACACCAGGATGTGACACAAGGTCAATTCTAAGTGGAGTTAAGCTGTTTGAATTCAGTTTTCCTCTTCTTTACTCAGGCTAAAGAACCCAAACTTCCCTACTATGATATTATATAAACTTTTCATTCATTTACTAAGGATTATTATTATTAGTTATTTGAAACACACACCTGTGGAGAGAGTCCCTATGGTGTAATGGCTAAAATGCTGGACTGTAGCCTCGAAAGTAAGCGAGTTCAAATCCCAGCAGCTCTATTACGTTCACTTTTGAACTAATACCTTTGGGAAAGGTATGAACCACCTTATTCTCCCAGTTATGGGTTAAATAGTACCACTACTGTTCTCCTAGAAGAAAGGCTTTGGCATAAAATAACCTACAAAGGTTGATATGCCATTAAACAAAGAAACCAAACCATACATTTATTATTAATTATTTATATTACATAGGAATACTTAATAATTAGAATTAGTAATGTTAAATTGCAATACTGGAAATCATCTGTGTGAAAACAAATGGTTAATATTAAATAGGATTATTAGTGTTTGGAATTTGTGAAACCGTTTAACTGTGTGCAAACAAATGATCTCTAAGAACTTATTTAAAAATAAAGTTACTTAGAAACTATTTACTTACAGATCATTTTTATATAAAAACAGACTTTAAGCATTAAATAACCCACAAGGGTTGATATGCCATAAAACAACAACCATCTATCCTATTGTTGTGCATCTACATTTTATCAACCACAAAGTTTAGACAGTTGCATAAATAGCCAAGTATCTTGCTGAGTGAAATCAATTATATAGAAGATGGAAGGAAGGACGTTTGTGTAGCTGTGATAAGAAATATTTCTCCTAACTCTGATATATTGATTTCTCTTTCAAACTACCGATCCACTGAAAGTGTCAACCATTATTCTTCATACAAGTAACTACAATAGTTTCAATATTTAGTAGTTCACTATGTTACATCACCAAATTGAACAATTAAAAAAAAATTATCATTCGCTTACATTTTCGTTGCTTTATTCTCAAGCTTAAAAAATGTCTATAGCATTTTTCATTCTTGCTTGCATTATATATATATATATATATATATATATATATATATATATATATATAGGATCATTCAAGGAGTTTTAGTCTCACCCAGAAAATTTGCCCTATCACTTACCCTTTGCTGGGGTGGGGGTGATGTGTGTGTATGTATATATATATATATATATATATATATATATATATATATATATATAAACTAGAAAAATTAATTCAGATATCTAGAGCTATAAGAAGTGGTAGTTTGTTTCCACAACAAAAATGTCCAGTTATGCCCACCACCACCACCGAAGTAAGGCTCAGAACATTTTGAATGACCTGTGTGTGTGATATTGTTTAAATTCTATGAACTATAAAAACAAATAGTTCTTTTCTACAAAATGGCTGGACACTCAACTGAAAGGGGTCAAAGCTCTGAATTTTTAAAAATGATTCCTACATTCTTTGTATCCAGATGTACATTCTCTTGTTCGTAAACAAGAAAACTGTTTTTTCAAATTGATTCATTTCTCCTTTGTCGATTCTTTTTAACCAACAAACAGGCATTGACAAAAAACCACTTACAAAAGTTCGAATAGCATAGTTATCAAGAACCATTGACTCTGTGTCTACACTATTCAATCTTAGATCTGCATATGTTCTATCACCGATATTGGGGACTATTCATAACTCTTTGTTTATGAATTTAACAAAACATAACTATTTTATATATATATTACACTCAGGATTTTTTTTTCCATGGCGTATCAACCTTCAATGTCATTCTTGTAAAAGATTAAGTGTTTTTGTTTTACCACTAGCTGGAAGGATAAGGAGGTTCATAAGTTCCCTAAGGTATTAATCTGAAAGTAAACATGATAACGCAACTGAAGTTTGAACTCTCTATAATGTCGCAGTTCTGTACATTATCCACTACACTATGGAGACTCTCTTATTCTAATGAAGTGTCCAAAAATTGTGTATCCATTTTCATGTATATTGTGCATATGTCGGGCTTCCATACGTCAACTAACCTAAAATATAAAGCTGTTTTTGTCAAAACATGTAAAATGTCTATGTGAAAAAATTTCTTTCGCCTTGGATTTTTTTTTTTATATATATTTGCTCAACTCCTTCCACCATGACTGGATGCGAGACAAGGTCATCTTTTGAGTGGAGTAAAACTAATTTGGATTCAGTTTTCCTTTTCCTATGTTGGTTACCTAGGTTGGTAAAACAGACTTTTCTACTATTTACTACTATTGTAGCATAGGACCAAAATACGTTGTCTGAAAGAAAGGAGTTCACAGAAAAGAAACACTCAAAACTCGAATTTTAAGGAAGAAAATAGTAGTTGCTTTTATTCTTGGGGACTACAGTGGACTGTAGTTTAAAAAAAGTTTGTTCGATAGCGTTCTTCCTCCCTCCTCTTCTTGGCGATGACAGCAGTGGCATTATAGTTGGCTTGTTGATACTTTCATATCAGTCGAATTGCTGACAGGCTAGGGATGACATGGGTTGGGGCATCATGGACCTCTGTTGAACCTGTTTGGAAACCTGTTTTGAACTGCCAAAATCTTGTTACTTGATTTCTTATATAGCGATTTGATGAATCAATTCGAAGGGTCTGGAAGGCTCGATGATCACCAGTGAAAACAATGGTGTAGCATGTGAAAGTTCATGTGTGATTATATTAAAATCACGTATGAACTCTACTGGTCATTCTGCCTGCATGAGCGAGGTTCATGACATTTTTGATCGTCAGACCCATGTACCCAATGATTGATGACAGCTGATGTGCTCACGCATTCTCCAACCTTGAGACCGCTGCAACTCAACAACAGTGCCCGTCCGTTATATTACACTATTTATTCATAGCTAGAGGTAGAACAGGTATATTCATGTCTTTCCTGAAGGCATTAAGGGAATATAAACAGCTTTCTTCAGGATTTGAACTCTGCCGATTCGATTTCCTACGATGATAACTGTTTCACCAAGTGCGCTTGTGTCTATGTGCGTGTGAGAGAGAAAAAAACATGTTATCTGTTGTTGGTAATGGTTGGCGCAAGGGAGAAGATTTAGTCACTTCCCTACTCACCAAGTCCCAATATTAGTATTCGTCTATCCTGTGATACATAAAACGGAAGGAAAGATAAGCTCATATAACTCACATAGGACATTTAATACAAACATGTAAAAGTATGTGAAATATTGCAGAAATATACAAATGTGTTCCGGCAGATGAAATGTGCATAGTGTTCCATAAACAAGTAATTTATAAAAGTAGGAACAAAAATGAGGGAGAAGAAGTCTTGTCTTTGGTGTTTTTTTTTTTTTTATTTCAATAGCAAAGCAAACGATATGATTGTTGAGACCAAGTCTGTTTAATGAACAGAGATATAAAAATAAAAAATTGCTCTTAACCATTCGAAGAACGAGACAAGAAAGGATTCTGAATTTTCACATGACCCATGGACACATCATGTCCCAAAATATGCCTACATAGGTATAAGTATTCTCTCACACACATACACACACACTCTTATTCTTATTATAATGGAGATTATGTGTCTATCTGTAACCAAAAATACATCACCACTGACATCACAATTTCCTTAGTTATTTACATCACATTCTCAGTGATTATTAAATAATCATCTTATTTATAATTGATGTTTGTTAAAATCTAGCTGAGTTAGATTTGACTCAAAACAGTTCATGGTAATTCATTTGATATCCTTCAATTTGTGTTATATATCACTAAGGAATAAAGGTTTATATTGTATATGGTGTGAAGAATTTGCATACTTGTTTTAAGAAAATAAGGTTTAATAAATAATTACTTGCTGTTATTGATTTCTAATATCATTATTTTATTCTCAAAAGTAATCCTATGTATAATTTTATATAAAAATCAATTAAAATGAGTGTAATCTTTTTATATTTGTTCTTATTTAGTTTTCTTAGTCTAATTTGATTCAATATTTTATTACATTAAAACTTAAATACTTGTGCCCAGAGGAGTACACATATTTTTGCTTGTTTTATTAATAGGTAGATAAGTTTCAAAAGCCTATTGGAGTTAGTCTAGCATTTATTTCTAAGACTAACAGGAATTAAATGAATTAAAACTTAGTTCAATTCGAACACTTTATTAAAGAACGAAATAATGACTAACAATATAAAGTGCTTCCTGTGTATAGAGTCAAGTTTGAGAGACTTACTGGTGTGATGGAGAGGATATCAGGTATCTTCTGATTTAATGATTTCTAATGGAGAAGTTTTGGCCAGTCTGGAATCTATCAGGGGATTTTTGGTATTTTGTGCCAAAACTTCTGGGCTATTCATATAATTGGTATATCCAATCACAGAACGACTCTCCTTCATTTAACCCTTCACACACAGGAATAAACATTTTACTGACCCAACAAGCCTATCAAAAAAATCCCATTCATACATTTTTTTTTTTTTTTTTTCTTTTTTACCAGTGTTATTTTGTGCTTTAAAACTTTCTGCCGGATTATTTCTTTTAATACCAAAGATAGCAAATATCAATAAATCATACTGACAAATTTTCATATATGTAAAAACGTGAAAAATTACTTTGACAGCTGTAACACTTATAAACTTAGCATGAAATTTGTTAGATGACCTCGTACACCTGCTGAGGAAACAAAAAATTGACTTTTATAAAAGATGTTCAAAAGTATTTTCCTATGACCTTGGTCTCTTTGTTTTGATATACCTTTATTCAATCTAGACTTTTCTATTTTCACTCATATTTGAAAAAGAAGCACTTTTCTTTCTTACATATTGTGTCATTTCTTCTTGAATTACAGTGTTCATTTCCTCGGCTTGGAAAAATAATACTAAACACAACTTGATACAATCAATTTTCAATACTATGAAAATGCTATTCTTTGAATATAACACTTGCGTTTTTCTTTTCTTTTTTTTTTTCTTTCTTAGTATACAGGCTATGCAAAAGTAATAACATGGTCAGTTGCATCACCAATATTCCATAATTATTTGTATATGCAAGTCGCCAACTAACTTACATATACAAAGGCTCCCTTTTCAATAGCTACTATACCAAGGTGTAGGGGAGGGCGCTACTCCTTTCCCTGGATTGCTCTACTTTACCCTTTATACATACCTTATAATGCTGAATGTTAAGGAAGGAGGTATAAAGTACCATTTTTTTAAAAGTCTTTGGTATGACTCGACCTGGGATTGAACCCCAGTCTCCCAAATCATTGGCGAATACTGACACACTATTTTTCCAGATTTTTCAGCCAAAAAGTTAGGGGTGCGTTTTATACGCGAGGATTATATAATTAACTTTTTTTATGGCCACATGTCTTGCCATATTCAGGATGGGATGACTGAAAATCTAATGTGCTTTAGGTTGTTAGAAATATCCATTGAAATGTGTATTGTTTTTGTTTTGTTATCTGCTTATATGAATTTATTTTCAATCCAAGTTTGTTGAATATTTGTGTGAACATGTCTTTGGCTTGGTTTAATTCCATGGCATATCAACCATTGTTAATGCCAAATCCATTTTTATACATATAAACAGTTCCATTTCACACAATTCTATTTAGCATAAGTACAGTTTTTTGTTTACACACAGTTAAATGTAAAAACAGTTCTATTTCAAATAATTCAGTTTAGCATAAGTTCTGTTTGACCCATAGATAGGACTCTATCATGTGCTACCACTCCAGGCCAGAGTGAACCTGGGAGCAATGGCAAAGAAGAGATACTCTACGTTTCCCAAAGCTCCAGCATTACTGGAACCTCAACATCAGTTTGTTTAGTGTCATATCAGGACACTCGTTGGGGGATCTTACTCCTTTGCAGAGATGCAGTCGGTGTATTCTACAGCCACAGCCGACTTGGCCATCAGGACACTAGTTGGGCGAGTCCTAGCCTTCTGCAAAGATCCAGCCAGTGTATTTTGCAGCCGCTGACTGGGCTATCAGGACACTCATCATAGAGCTGTACTCCTCTGCTGAGATTCAGTCTGTGTATTCTTTGCTCTTAATACAGTGTAAATTTTGTGCTTTAAGACGGTGTAAACTATATAATTTTTTTTTTGTCAGTATGAAGCAATAAAAACATCAAACAAATGCTAAATTTAGGTTAAAGTCAACAGCATCTGATTTAAAAAAAAAAAAAAAAAAAAAAAAAAAATCAATGCATATTATACACAAGAATTTTTTGTTTTTCTGAATTTCGTAGTCCAAAGGTAGGTGTGCAGGTTATAAATGAGCATGTTTTATACACAAATAATTACTGTAATATCCTCATCTTATTTTTGATCAGCATGTACCATCTTTCAAGTGTCCATTCCCATGAATCATACTATCATTTTTTTCCTTGACACCAATAAGACTTGCCCAGTCAGCTGGGGCTGTAGAATACACCGACTGCTTCTCTGCAGAGGGAGGGTAAGACCCCCCCCCCAACGAGTGTCCTGGATATGACACTAAACAATCTAATGGCGAGGTTCCAACAGTACTGGAACTTTGGGGAATGTGGAGTACCCCTTCATTGCCATTGCTCCCAGGTCCACTCTGGCCCGGAATGGTAGCACCTGATAGGGCCCTATCTATGGGTTAAATAGAACTAACAGCATACTTATGCTAAAATGAATTGAGTAAACTGAATAGCTTGAAATAGAAACGTTTTTGACAATTAAACCGTACTTACACTTAAACTGCTTGCTTATGCTTAACTGAATTATTTCAAATAGAACTGTTTTTCGACATTAAAACTGTATTTACACTTAACTGAATTGTTACATATAACTGCTTGAATAGTTTGAAATGGAAATGTTTTTGACAATTAAACTGTGTACTTATGCTAACCTGAACTGTTTTCAATAGAACAGATTATTTACATAAAAATGGATTTGGCGTTAAATAACCTACAAAGGTTGATATGCCATAAAACCAACCAAACAAACAAACAAACCAATAAGACACAAACATTCATTTAGATGCTTTTGTTGATTAATTGATTTTAATGGTATATCAACCCTTCTCTATTTATTTTATACTGAGAGGTTAGGGAAACATGTTCGTGATGCATTCAAGCTTACTTTTTTTGTTTAGTTATTTTTCAAGAATTTTTGGGATTTTTTTTTTTTTTTGTACCCTGTCCTATTGAATACAAATAGTTTTCAAAGAGATCTAGTTGACCCATAGATGGTACCCTACCAGATACTACCACTACAGGTGAAAGTGGACTTGGGAGTATTGGCAATGATAGGAGTACTCCACACTCTCCAAAACTGGAGCCTCACCATTAAATGCAGTTTAGTGTTATACTCGGGACACTCCTTTTTGGGGTAGTCTATACTGCTTGGCAGGGCAGGGGGATACAGTCAGGGTATTGTACGCCCGTCAACAGGGTGGTTTGATGCTTTTATTTTAATTTGTATATTCTCTGATCATCTCCAGGCAATGTGGTCCTTATTTAATAAGATTTGCTTTAAGAAATCATTAAATGGAAAAATATCAGGAAAGAAAGATGAGTAACTAGTAAGAGAGATTAAAAAGAGAATAAGGTGTGACAGGATGAAAGAAAGAGAAATACTGAGATAAATGAGGCAAAGGCAGAGGAAAGACATGTCAAAAGAGAAGAAAGCAAGAATGAATGAAAGAAGTAAATCAAGGAAAATGTCTGACAAGGAAAAAAAGAGGAAACCATTGATAAATAGGTGGAAGAGGAGGAGGAGGTGGTGGTAGTAGTAATAGTAAGAAAAAGTGAAGGGGTTGATGGACACATTTTTTTTTTTTTTCTATCTGCCATTTAACACAATTTGTTCAATGACACAGCATGATGTATTCCCTTAGCAAATAAATTATGCAAATTGATTAAAATTTATACCATCATTCTGTGGGAAAAAATTTTAATTATTTGAAGAGATTCCAGAAAGAGAGTCGACGCTGTCTTTAGGAGAAATCTAAAAGATAAACCGACTTTCTGCTTGACAATATATATCTTGTTGAAAAAATTCCCAAGATTCTTTTATTTTTGATTGTTACATATTTTCAAATATGAAACTTATTTGCATTTCAGATTTAGACACAATTCTTTTTTCTACACGGCTACCAAGAGAGGTTTTGGTTTCTTTGTTTAATGGCATATCAATCTTTGTGGGTTATTTAATGCCAAAGCCATTCCTGTCAGAGAAGAGTAACCATACTGTTTAACCCATAGCTGGGAGGAAAGGCGGGGTTCATTTTTTTTCTCATGGGTATTTGTCTGAAAATGAACTCGATGGCATCATTGGAATTCAAACTTGCTTACTACGATAGTTTTCATGTATAATACACATCCCTAACTTTTGGGGTGAAAATTCTGTAAAAATTGTTCATCTTATACACAAATAATTATAGTAGCTTAAATATTAAAGTTTACTTAAGTTGTAATTATGAAACTATTCTTTAATACTCCTTTTAAAATTGTCTTGAACACTGTGATAATGTAAGTAAGAATAGGAAAAGTTTTTCATTTCCTAGTGTTTCAGTTGAGCTGGGCTGCTAGAAAACCATTTCCTCCAATTCCTAGCTTGATTTATTTACTATAATTCAAGCTGAACCGTTCTTCATTATAAAGAAGATATTTCATGTTATATCATCTGATACAAATATATGAAATATACACCAACAGAAAATAGAATTGCACCATTCTGAAAATGTTTTCAATTTCTTCAAGATTAAACATTCAGGTAATATGGCTAGATTTCAGCAAATATATACAAATCCATAGGTACACAGGTTCAAAAACTTGAAATCTATCCAGTCCTCTGACTCCATGTGTATGCAGTATCCAGGTCAAGATCTACATTATTCTTTGTAGTGTAAGAATTTTATTTTCCATTAGTATATATTCATAGTGATGCATCTTTTGATTTGGAAGAATTTAAAATTGAATTTTAAGAATAAAAATATTTGCAGTCAGTTATGAATGTGTTTTAAATCCTGACATGTGGTTATAAGAAGCTTATTTTTATCACATTTCAACAAATAAACCTCTAGTTTTCATTGGTCTTTTCTTATATATATCATAATAGGTGTGAACATGCTATGAAAACTAGAAAATAAATACAATGGTGAAAAAGGGATTAAATGAAGATATTAGTTTGAATGCTAAGTTAATTCTCTGATGTTAAAACTAGATATTCAAATTTTGACTTTATTTATTCAAAATATGGCTGGATTACAGTGGATAATTACATGTATGGATCAGTAGGTTTGCTTTCTTTGTTTAATTATGTATCAACCTTTGTGCGTTATTTAATGCCAAAGTTATCCTTGTAGAAGAACAGCAGTGATATTATTTAACCATAGCTGGTAGGCAGATGAAGGGAATTCATACCTTCCCCAAGACTATTAGTCCAAAAATGAATGTAATTGTGCAACTGCAGCTCGAACTCACTTACTTTGATGTGACAGTTTAGAATGTTAGCCTTTATGCCATGGGGACTCTACTGATCAATAGGTATACAGGTTTGGAAAAAAAAAAAGATTTTAAGATGTAAACTTGTGATATTTTAGCCTAAAAAGATAATTAACCAAGAACAACTTCTTTTGCCTTGATTATCCAGTTTCTTCAAGAATAAAGTAGGTCAGTATTTAATTTAAACTAGAAACTGGGCCAAACATTTTTTAGACTGCATCACTTAATGAAGATACATACATTTGTATGCACAGCTACTAACACACACAAGCATTGCATGTCTGTGGAAGTGATTTAATGTAGTGATGTTTTTAACGTAGTGTTGATTTGATGGTTTTTCTAACAACAATGGATACAAACACTATTGTCCCTTTTTTTTTTTTTTTCGATCTTATCTGAAAACTCATTTTCTCTTCGTGACTTTGTTGTCATTCACTTAATGTAAACAAACAAGTCTATGCTCATAAATCTTGGGCTATAGAATACACCGATTGGACCTCTGCAGAGGGGTAAAAACCCCTGCCCCCAACAAGTGTTCTGGATATGACACTAAACAATCTGATGGTGAGGTTCCAGTGATGCTGGAGTTTTGGGCAATGTGGAGCCCCCCTTCATTGCAATCGCTCCAAGGTCCACTCTGGCCTGGAATGGTAGCACCTGACAGGGCTCTATCTATGGGTCAAATAGAACTAATCTGTGTACTTATATTAAACTAAATTTCTTGAAATAAACAGTTTTGATATTCAAACTGTATTCTTATGCTAAACTGAATTGTTTGAAATGGAACTGTTTCTGACATTGAAACTGTACTTAAGTTAAACTGAATTTTTTTTAATAGAACTGTTTTGACATTTGTGTAAACAAGATCTATATTTATACTGAATTGTTTGAATTAGAATTGTTTGACTAAACTGAATAGCTTGAAATAGAAAATTAAAATTAAACTGTGTACTGAATTGTTTGAAATAGAACTGATTATTTATGTAAAAATGGATTTGGCATTAAATAACCTACAAAGGTTGATATGCCATAAAACCCATATAAACAACCAATTCATAATTCTTTTTTGTAATGCCTCCTTCCCTATCTCTTCTATCCACTAAGGTGTATTTGTGTTTCTCTCTCTCATATATGATACACACACACACACACACACACACGTCCAACTCCTTCCAGTTCAGTTGACTGGGCCTGTAGAATACACTGACTGCAGCATGGTAAGACACTAAACCATCAAATGGTGAAACTCCAGCAATGCTGGAGCTTTAGAGAATGTGGAGTACCTCTTCATTGCCATTGCTTGTAGGGTCCTATACATGGGTCTAATTGAACTGTTTGACATCTGAACTTTATGCAAGCAAATAGCCTATGTTAAATTGAATTGTTAGAAATAGAACTGTTTGTTCATTTAATTATGTGTAAAAAATTGATTGATGTTTAATTGAATTGTTTGTGATACATAGCAATACTTGAAACCATTTAACAGTGTGCAAGTAAAAATATTAGTCTGGAATACTTAAAACTGTTTACCCATTTGCAAAATAGAATTATTGGTATTAAATAGCAATACTTTGAACCATTTGATGGTGTGCAAATGAAAGAATAGTGTTGAATAGAATAATTAGTGTTAAATAGCAATACTTCTAAGTACTTCACTGTGTGCAAACAAATGATTAATATTTGATAGAAATATTTGTTTGATTGCAGTAATTGAAACTATATAATTGTAGAGAAACAATAGCAATAATTCTGTGCAAACAAATCAGTTCTAACTCATTTAGAAAATAGAATTACCTTCAAACTATTCAATCACAAATGATATAGGTATGACCATTTAACTGTGTGCAAAAGAATGAGCTCTGGCTGGTTTAAAAATGTTATCTACAAAATATGTTTACAATTCTTTTATATTTGATATATATGTATAAAGAGGATTTGGCATTAAGTAACCCACAAAGGTTGATATGCCATAAAACCCAACCAACCAATCATATATTTATTGTATATATAAGGAGAATTTGGATTTAAATCACCTGCAAGGGTTGATATGCCATAAAATTCAACCAAACCAAACCCTTTGTAAGAGCAGGGTGAAACACAAGGTTATTTCTAAGCAGTTTAACAGGTTTTAAGTCAGGTTTTATTTCTCTTAGATTGGTTGCCATATCACAGTTAAAGTGCCAAGTCTGCCCTACTATTTTTCTTT
Source organism: Sepioteuthis lessoniana (assembly GCA_963585895.1). Lineage (NCBI taxonomy): Eukaryota > Metazoa > Mollusca > Cephalopoda > Myopsida > Loliginidae > Sepioteuthis > Sepioteuthis lessoniana. The sequence goes on along the minus strand of CAUZXS010004518.1, from coordinate 105,395 downwards.
AGCTGGAAGGAGAATAGTTGGATTCATACCTTTCCCAAGAGGATTAGCGCTATGTGTAATACAAACAGCCTCGTCCTGGATTTGAACTTGGAGTGCTGTATTGATTTTCTACAGCAATAACATATATACTAGAATGAGTTGAAAATTTTGCAATATTTTGGTTATATGAGGTACACTTTGACAGCTCCATATGCCTTTGTGAAGGTGGTGAAGATGACAAACCACAGTGGATTGTGAAATGCCAAAATCACTTGATAATCTCTGAATGCTACTTGCTAGATTTATTTCTCTGTCTTGGAGCCTGACCTCAACTGATTATCAAGGTTCTTGTAATCCAAGCAAAATTTCTGGTTATTGTACTGTGATCAACTGCACCTTCACTTTTCACATAGCAAATGTTTGTGATTGTTTCTGTGGCATTATGACTCAGTTTGCTATGTTGCACATTCATCTGTGTGACTTTCAAACCACACATGGAGTGAAGCAATGCACAACATGTTAGCACACCAACTACCACAATAATACTTACCACAGGAGGTACCTTTTGTGACTAAAACTGCTTCTGTCACATGATATACATGCTGCAAACTAACATTAAAAAAAAATATTGCAAAACTTTTTGACTCACCTGAGTAGTTAGGTAACAAATTTTATAAGAAATTTCTCTTCAAGCTTTTTCTCAGTCTGATGGGTTATTTTTGTGGTGATTTTATTTAAACATTGAATCAGTATAACAAGATTATTAATAACACAAACCTATCTGGTGTTTGTGTCAAGTCGGTGTTATGAATTTGAATCCTCTGGTCTCAGGGGGCCATCTTCCCACCCCTAGCAGAACCTGCTTTGCAGGGTTGAGTTCATTACTTGGCACCTGAGGTGCCCCTTAAATAGGGAATACCCACAAGATCAAGCATTTTTTGTGATGACCACACATGAGTCTGGATTCATGCATGACCCGCCTCCACAATAAAATGACCTTGTGTCAGGTCAGATAAATATCAGTAATGTAGATTGGGCAAAGAAAAGACAGTAGCAAAAGACTCGGATTAATGGTATTGAATCTTCAAAATTGGAGGAAAAAGAGGACTTGTATATTAGTGGAGTGTATTACTTAGAAATAAGCTTTGCATTGTCTTCCCAATAAACCTCATTGACTATAAAATCTAAAATATCATTATTCATTTAGTTTAATGAATTATTTATTTCAGTTTTATCATAAAGCACTTCAGGGAGACTCAATGAATTTATATATATTGTAATGACCTCTTAAAACTTGTAAGCAAACATTTGCTTTTGAAAATCATTACCATTATTTAAAAAAAATTCAATTTGGACTACCCTATTTGACAACATATAAGACACACAGGTGTATAAGATGCATCCCAATTTCAGCAGAGCAAATCAAGAAAAAAAACAAAGTACTAATATTAAACGTGATGAAATTAATATATTGAATATTATCAATGATAATACTTTTAATTGGCATAATAGCCTTTTAAATAATGACAATAGGAATATGAAAGTTACTCTAAAGTCTAAGCTAATAGGAATTGCCAGGTAGTTAATTTCAGCTGGCTATCATGGATTTTAAACCAACATATGGCATATAAGATGCAGGGTAATTTTAAAAAATATTTTTAGTTAAAAAAAAAAAAAAGTGCACTTTATATGCTGTCAAATAGGGTAATTTCTTTCAAATCACACATGGAGTGAAGCAATGTGCAACATGTCAGCACACCAACTACCACAATAATACTTACCGCGGTACCTTTTGTGACTAAAACTGCTGTCACATGATATGCTGCAAACTAACAAAAAAATATATATATAATGACATTTTCCAATGAAAGTTGGAGTAAATTTGGGTGAAGACTTAAGTAAGCAAATATAAAGAGCATTAAGCTCCTGCTGATTTGGTGAAAGTGAAAGGGGGCCAAAATGTATAGCATCTTTTTTTTTTTAATTTTATTTATTTTTTAATTTTTTTTTTTTTTCATTGCTTGCAGTAAATATTTAATTTTTTTAAAGATTTTGTTTCAGTTGCATACATTACTTATAACAGTTTTTGAATGATGACATTGATTTGAATAATTTTATAACACAAATAGAAATTATTATATTTCAATGGTATAAACTTTTTTTTAATCTGTTAAATTTAGTTTTGAAAGTTACACTTGGAAGTTAACAATTGTAAACAAAAACAGTTGTTTATTCATATGTTAAATTGAAAAGAATTATTCCTTTTTGTCAAAGATCATTTGTGTTATTTCTTTACCTCAGTTTATTTTCAAGATACCTCATTGATCTATATTTTTACGTTATTCACTTATCTTGCTTATGCCAATCTATTTCAGACTCTCATAAATCAGACTGGTGACAGCCCAGTCAACTAAGGCTGTAGAATATACTGTAACTGCATTTCAGAGGAGCAAGACACTCCCCCACTCAATGAGTGACCTGAAAATGATACTAAACTGATTTTGAAGCTCCAGTAATGCTGAGTACCCCTTCATTGCCATCACTCCCAGGACCACTCTGGCTCGGCGTGGTAGCACCTGATAGGGATCTAACTATGGGTCGAATAGAACTCTGATATTTAATGAGTGCAAACAAATGACTTATGCTGAATTGAATTGTTAGAAATAGAACTGTTTGACCATTTGTGTGTAAACAAATGACTGATGTTTGAGTTGTTAGTGATACATAGCAATACTTAGAACTATCTAACTTTGTCATATGCTTAAGAATTATATATATCTAATATATATGTTTAAACCAGATTTGGCATTAAATAACCTACAATGGTTGATATGCCATAAAACCAAACCCTAACCAGACTGGTGAATAATATAATATTGTACAGGGTCTAGCAGAATGATTTCTAGATTTTGAAATGTAAATAAAAAAGTTAGCATAGATCCTACTAAAAACTTGATTTTGTTTAAAAAGAACAATATTAACCATTTTATTTTATTGTCATCACTGTTTTCAAGATCATATTGTCCCCACAATCTATACACACCTGAAGTTTCACAGTGCTCACTTACTCATTGCCTCTGGTTTTGCTGCACTTTCATGATGGGGTAATCCCTGTGTCATAATGGCTAATATGCTGGATTGCAACATTATAATAAATGAGGTCAAACTCTAGTCACCTTATTCATATTTACCAACCCCTCCGTTCGGGCAGGATATGACACAAGGTCAATTTTTAAGCGAAGTTTAACAGGTTTGAATTCAGAGTTTTCCTTCTCCTAGACTAGTTGCCTAACCAAGGCTGAAGAACCTAGTCTGCCCTACTATTGAACCATAGCTGGAGGGAGAATAATTGGATTCATACCTTCCCCAAGGGTATTAGTGCTATGTAAAATACAATCAGTCTCGGCTAGGATTTGAACTCGTGTCGCCGTGTCCATTTCCTACGATGATAACCATTACACCACGGGCACCTCTAGTCACCTTATGTTCACTTTCAGACTAATCCCCCTGGTAAAGGTATGAACCCTCTTATCCCCACCAGCAGTGGGTTAAATAGTTTTTACAAGGATGGCTTAGCATTAAATGATAATTAGTGAGAATTTAACCTGAGATAGATCAATTAAATTCTAATGAAATTCAGTGTGAGTTTCACCCACATATATTTACAACTCACAGATATCTGATTGACATGAAAAATGGGTCTGAAATTGAATATCAGGCATAATATTTATCTAAGTTTATCATCCTTTTAGATTCTTTTATGATATTAAGAGGTCATTGGAAGTTTTTTGTTGGTTAGTTGTCTTTGTTAGTTGTTGCATATCAGAGTAAGGCCACATGACATTGAAGAAGGAAGATTATGGTAAAAGAGGAAGATAAATACTCTCTCTGGAAGACTTGCAAAGGCTATAAAGACTAGTGTGAATATCTATTACCTGCAAAGATTCACCAGCTCATCTAATCTTGTTTTTATATATTTCAAAATGAATATGTCCACTAAGAGATTTGTATTTTTTAAAGAATTATTCATTTCATTCTTATATACATTTATGTATCCAGCTTGTTGCTTTCATCAGAGAACATATGTGGCACAAGGCTATATGAATGAAGCACCCAATAAGACTTGAAATGTGTTTTGTTGATATGTTTTAGAGTCTATTGGTCGTTTTTTTTTTTTTTTTAACTACACACACACACACACACACACACAATGACCCAGAGTAAAATAACTTTATAACATATCAAAGACTAATTGGGGTAAAGACATACTAGTAGACACTCTTAGAAAGGGGGAAGAGAAATCTAACTTAGAAGTGACCTCTATATCAACTGATACAAAACCTGGAAAAAAAAATTTGACTAACAAATAAAGTGAGTTCGAGTCTTGTTGGGTGCCCCATTCAAATGACATTGTGCTACCTATGTTCTGACAAAAGCAACAAGCTGGAAACATACATATATGTTAGAATGAAATAAATAATTCTTTAAAAAATACAAATCTCTTAGTGGACCTATTCATTTTGAAATATATAAAAATCAAGATTAGATGAGCTGGTGAATCTTAGCATGGTCATAGACATTCACACTAGTCTTTATAGCCTTTGCAAGTCTTCCAGAAAGTCCTCAGAAATCTTCAACGGCTACTGCAAAGAATTCACAGCTATGAGATGAAATATAATGACAGTATTGCTGCTTCAACTCTTAAGGGTTGAAAGATATGTATTTTGTGCAAGCTGGATTTCAACTGAATAAACTGTTGTCAAGTTTCAACAATGTTTGTTCATCATTCAATTCCATGCCCAGTATTTTGTTTCAGTAGACCAATGCCATATAGTTGAACATCACTAATTTAGTGTTAAAGAAAAACTAGACACAACACTCTCACAACATGACAGCTGCCAAACTTGTGACACCAGGAGGTGCTCAGTTCATGATTAATAAAGATTCCCTCTCATAGAATTATAATTGGCACTGTGATTCAGATGCCCTCCAAACTGATTGCAAGTCTCCTCTCAATGTTGTTATAATACCACACAATATGTATCATAGATCTACCTCATAATGAGCACTATAAAATTTCTTACTAGATTATTTTTTTTTTTTTTTACATGAAAAGAAAATAAACTATAATTAGCTGAATAAAGGATGCAGAATTTAAGATTTTATTTTGTACATAGCATCCTATTTCTGCAATGAATACTGCTTTTCAGACTTCTAAAGTTTACCATAGTAAAGTTATAAAAATATAATTTTTGCAGATTGAAGACTTTTCCACTCTTGTCTGATTTAGATACTATATAAAGTTGTATTGACTGGCTTATCAACATTTCAGGAACTCTATTTTATTTATTTTTCTTATGTTAGGTTTATGTCTTCTTTATGCCTCAGAAAATCAATTTTTATGCAAAATATTTTATATGCATTTTAATCTTTTTGGTTTTTGCTTTTTATACAGAGGCAGACATTGTTGTCTTGCTATCTGAATTGGGGTTGAGAAATGAGAATATGATTGCTGTCACCTGCTTGTCTCTATCAACAGGGATATTTTATCTTTTTTTTTCCTTTTTTTTTTTTTTTTTTTCTTTTTTTTAATCTTACTGATTCTAGATTGCTTTTTGTTGCAAACTGAGATGAATTTTTAAAAAATGGTGTGTTGCCCATAAATAAGTTACACCCAATCAAATTTTCAAAACATGATTTTCTTCTAAATCAGATACCAAGATTTTATTCTTTCTACTGGAATATTTATTATTCAATCAAAATGGATATTATTTGGTATTTATTAACAAACTCTACACTGTTTAAACTGTCATCAAAAACAAAATTGCAGTACCTCAATAACCCAAAATTAAATTGCATATCCAAGGGTCATTTGAAAAATTCATAATCTGATCAAGATACTTTGAATATGACCAAATGAGATTCATTTTTCAACATTTCCTTCCTTACAGTCTACACACTTCATCCATCGGTGTTGCAGTGCTTGGATCTCATTGGCCAAAAAAAGTAATCAATTGCAGATAGGACATCATCATATGAACTTTTTAACCCACCCTCATGTGAGGAGTTTGCTTATTTTGGACTACTACAAAAAGTTCTGTCAAGAAGAAACTTTTTTTCTTTCTTTTTTTTTTTTTAATTGAATATTTTTATTTTAAAACTTATTTATATTGTGCCAAGTGAATTGAGCTTTTGGAGTAAATACATGAAATACCATGTACACTTTGTGGTTCTCAAGGAGTGGGGTCTGTTAAAGGCTCTGTTGAAATTTGTCTTATAGTTAAAAAATAAAATTGCAACACCTCCCCGCCCTAAAAAAAACCCATCAAAATAAACAAATGCCAAAGTGAAATATTTAACTAAAATAGAGCTAATTTGAAACATGCCTCATCTACGCCTTACAAATGCCTCCCATGTGTGAACCTCAGTATCAGGTAGCCACCATACATAGAGATCATAGAATTATTGAAAATACTAATTCTCACTCAACAAATGGATAAGCTACATTGCCTCTTCCTTTTTCATCACTGCTTTCATGGTGTATCAACTCTTTTAAATGCTATTTTAAAACCTCTTTGAAAAAAAAAATTACAAAAACTTCACTGCTGATAATGACTTAAGTTCATATCAAAAGTCATTACAAGAAAATTTCTGTTTGTCTTAATTACTTTTGTTGATCTTATATAATACACATACAAACATAATGAGAATTTTAGTAATAGGTATATATATATATATATATATAGGTGTATGTTCAGCACAAATGCATCCCCCCACCAAATTATTCCAATAATTGTATTATACTTATTTATTTTATTTTTATTTTTAGTTGCTTTATTCAATTCTTTTTTTTTTCATTACAATCCAATCTGGCCATCAATCTATGTCAGTCTTAAAAAAAAAAAATTAAGATGAAAGAAAATACTAGTCGAAATAAAATTTTAAAAAATAATGGTTTAAAATGCTTAATCTAAAAATAAGAAACCACTTTTATATATATTCTTTATGTAAAGTGAAATTTAATAAAAAAAAATCTTTTACTTAACTGGAAAAGTCTTTAAATGAAAGGATTATTTTCATTTTTTTTCTCTCCCTAACAATCCATCTCACTTCTCTTATTTGAGAAATTGATTATACATAAATTATCCCAAGAAATGTTTTTCTTTTTTTTTGTTTTTTTTTTTCTCTTTTGGTTTTTTAAAATTATTACCATGGAAAAATGAATTTAAAAGGAGAAAAAAAAGAGAACATCAATAAAGCAGTTTTAACTGTTTGCCATTGGAAATATTGTATAATAATTCTGCATTTTATGGTGTATGTACTGACATGTTAAATGCACTTGTATAAAGTGAAGGTGCCCGTGGTGTAGTCGTTATCGTCGTAGGAAATGGACACGGCGACACGAGTTCAAATCCTGGGAGAGACTGATTTCACATAGCACTAATTCCATTGGGGAAGGTATGAATCCAATTATTCTCCCTCCAGCTATGGGTAAATAGTAGGACAGACTAGGTTCTTCAGCCTTGGTGAGGCAACTAGTCTAGGAGAAGGAAAACTCTGAATTCAAACCTGTTAAACTTCGCTTAAAAATCAACCTTGTGTCATATCCTGCCCGAGCGGAGGAGTTGGTAAATAGTAAAAAGTGGACTCAGCTACCTGCGTTCTAATCCTGAACACACAACACTTAGTCGGCTGGGGCTGTAGAATACACCAATTGCATCTCCACTGAGGTAAGATTCCCCAATGAGTGTCCTGATATGACACTAAACAATCTAATTATGAGGATCCCCTATTGCTGGAGCTTTGGGGAATGCAGAGTACTCCTTTATTGCCATTGCTCCAAGATCCACTTTGGCCCAGAGTGGTAGCACTTTATAAGGTCCTATCTATGGGTCAAATAGAACTAAACTGTTTGCTTATGCTAAACTGAATTGCTTGAAATAGAACTGTTTTTTAAATCGAACTAAATTGTATACTTTGAAATAGAACTGTTTTGACCTTTTAACTGTTTGTAAGCAAAAACTATAATTATTCTAAACTGAATTGTTTGAAGTTGAATTTGGTATTAAATGACCCAAAAAGGGTTGATATGCTATAAAACAAAATAACCAACCAACCAACATTGCACTCATACCCTTGGGAAAGGTATAAATCACAGGAGTGGTTAAACCTATTAAGGTCTCATCTGTGGGTTAAATAGAACTGTTTAACCATTTAACTGTGTGCAAACAAATGACTGATGTTAAATTGTTAGTGTTATATAACAATACTTGAAACCATTTAACTGTGCAAACAAATGAGCTCTGGCTCATTTTTTTAAAAATTCTCCTTCAAACTATTCGTTTACAAATCATATATTTAATATATATATATATATATGTATAAACAGGATTTGGTGTTAAATAACCTTCAAGGGTTGATATGCAATAAAACCTAACCAATCAAAGAATCCAGCTATTATCCCTCCAGTAAATAGAATAGACTCTTTAACCTTAGTATGACAACTCATCTAGGAGAAGGAAAACTGAATTCAAAGGAGTTATTAACTGGTAGAGGGATGGGTTCAGCTTGGCTATTTCTACCCAAGACACACTACATGAGTTGTGTGCCTACAAGCAAACCAGCTTACAGAACCGGTGAAGTGAAGATTGAGGTGTGGTATTAGTTGAACCAGGTTTATGTATGCGTATAGTCTAGAATGTTTTCTAAACATTATATGTAAAAGTGTATAAAAGTGTGATGGCGCTTTTTTTTGCCACCAGGAATTAAAAGATCAAGGCTAAAAAAAAACAGTCTGCCTTACTATTTACCCATAGCTGGAAGAACAGAAGAATTTATGCGTGAAATCAAATGCAAATAGTCTCATCAAGGATTTGAACTCTAGTAACCAATTCCATTAATGATTATAGCTGGTAATGCTAAACTCACCTTTGATTTTTATGACCTATGTATAGAGGTGTCGTATAAAGTAGAACCAGATTTATAAACGTATAGTTGTTTGCTAAGCTTAGCTTAGTTGTGGCACAAGTGCAGAAGTATGGGGCACCTAGTGTGAATCGAATTCACTCACAATGATCTGCTAATCTAGCTTGCTAACCATTACACCACATGAAGTGTCGCTGGTTTGCGTATGTGTATAGACTAGAATAAAAGCTTGACTGCACATTTTCACTACCAGGAATTGCGTGTGAGAATGGTTTTTGTGTATGAATGAATGAATGGGTAAAAAAAAGTGGTGGGGAAGGTGGGGAGAAGAAAGATTAAGTGGGGGTGGCTTGTGAGAAAATTTGCTTTTGTTGTCACCCACTGTAGACACTTTTTATACCATTCTTTTTCCCCCACTTTATGCAATTGTTCAACTCATTTGACTTGAGAGAAAATGTTACATGAAGAAAACACGACCAACATTCACCCAAGAAATTCTTTTTTTTTTTTTTTTTTTTTCCTTTTCTCTCCTTTTTCCTGGCTTCTTCCTTCCTGCCATTTTGTTTCTACTCCAAATCTGATTTGCTTGTCTAAGATGTCAACATCTTTTAGCATTTCTTGCCACTTTATGCCCAATTTCACTTTCAGTCAGTCTAATTCCAAGGTTAATTTACTGATCTCTTCTCTTTTAGCCAACTTGTTAAACTTGACCAACAATGTCCGAGAGAAATAAATCAAAAATAATCATTCAGTGAGATGTAGACAGGGCATGGCAGAAATACTGTCTCATATGTGGTGCAAGTGAACTTAGGTAAATGGTAATGGTAGCTCCATTTAGCTGATGTTGTACCTTTTTTTTTACCCCCAGTTATGATCTTAGCTGGGACTGGTGCACACCCTGAATTTGCTGTTGAAATGTATTTTAAGACTGGTAAATCTATAATTACTACACAGTGAGATTTTATATAACTTCTTTTTTCTATATATGCTCATTTCATATTCAAACTTTGATTATCACTTTGCCTCTGAAGAAAGGTATGAATCCATCTTTTTTCTCTTATCTATGGGTAAAATCATCAAAGCATATATTCATATTACATACTTTGAATAAGGCATCAAAGCAGCCTCACAATCTTTATAAAAATGATAATCTAAGATATACTGTCTTGGATATGACACTAAACTGCATCTGAGGGTGAGGTTTCAGTCCTGGAGTGGTAGTATTAATTAGGGTCCCATTTAGGGGTCAAATAGTTCAATTCAATCATTAACTAAGGATTATTAGTCATTTGAAACCATACAGCTGAGTGCAAATTGTTTGTATTTGATAGGAATACTTGATAAAAAGTATTATTAATATTCAATAGCATTTGAAACCACCTGTGGGCAAATAAATTATCTCTAACTCGTTTAAAAATAAAGTTACATGCAAACTATTCACTCACATACACATATTAGAGTTGGGCGGTTTGGCAATGTATGTCTCGGAATTGGTTTGGGGTTTTTTCCCCCATCGGTACTGTGATTTTTGATTCAGTTTTTAATTTAGTATTTTTGCTTTCTAAAAAACATTCATTTTCTTGTTTAATGATAGCATTTCCAGTTGATATCTGATTTTGTTTGAGATTGACAAATTTGCAACTTACTCCGTTCCACTCCCAATTTCTCATGTATTTCTGGTCCAATATTCATATGACTGGAAAGAAAAGAAAATAATCTTTCTTAGTAAAATAACATCTAAAATTTAGGCGAAACTGGCAATTATTTTTTCTTTTTACTCGCTATTTTGTTAACTTAATCTTACCACAAAAAGTATTTCTTTGAAAATTGAAACAAATAGATATTAAATATCATGTCATATTCACACACACACACACACACACAGTTTTTTTTTCTGTTTGAAAAGATTCTATGAAAGATTTCTAAATGTCATATCTGTTATTTCCTTTTTTTTTTCTTTTCTTTCGTAAACAAATAGATTTCACATTTATTTCCTAAAACTTTTCAGTTAAATGTTTTTATCATTTTTGTTCAATCTTTTCCTCTTACAATGGTATTAATGTTGATAAAATTTAATTTTATTAAGATTTGAAACTCTTTTTCAACAGTCGTTCCTTGGATATGGTCACTCAGTAGTGATAGCACTAAATCAAACAATTTCTATGGGGTTTCACAATGTGAAGATGAAACTGCAAAAAGTCAGTTTTTCAGTTAAGTCGCCCGTCACTAACACACACACACACACACACATATATATATATATATATATATATATATATATATATATATATATATATGTATATATAAAATAACCTGCAAGAGTCGATATACCATAAAAAACCAACCAAGATATACATACTTCTTCAACATAAGATAAATTCTGATACTTTTTGTGCCTCTCAGTCATCGATACAAGCCTGCTACAGAAACCCTGCTGAGATTCCCAATGAGGACTTTCTTGTAAATAGTCAGTAATTATTCCTACAAAAGATCAACCCGTATGATAGAAAAAGAGATTTATGAATCACGTATTTTTTATGTCTTATGAAGGGAATTTGTTCTCTGAATTGCCTTGATGGTCCTCTTTGATGTAAAAGTAACATAGCAAACAGTCATCTCAGCAAGCATCCATCACTATGTGAACTATTTTGATATCCAAGTCCTGATGATGGTTACTGAAACCGAAACGTTAACGTCGACTTTACATCATAATATATTAACCTATTTGGATTATGTTTTTTCTGCTACCTTCATACTGTCGAATTGTATCCATATTTACTTTCAAACTGATCTCTGCCTCTAAAAATCAAACTTGCAACTATTCCCTAAAAATTTGGTTTTGATCTATGTTATTCTAAAGAAAATTCTGCGGGATGATCCATGACAAAAATTTTTAAATGGAAAAGGGTCTAATGGTACATACCTGCTATTTTAATATACTATTTAATTGATTTATTACTTATGGTATTTGATGACATAGACAACAGTAATAATTTCCAATACTTAATGGCCTAGTTGGCTAGAGCTGCAGAAAACACTGACTGCATCTCTGCAGAGGGGTAAGACTACCCCAACGAGTGTCCTTGATATGTCACCAAACAATCTGATGGTGAGGTAAGGTTGATATGCCATGAAACCTAAACAACCAACCTGATGGTGAGGTTCCAGTAATGATGGAGCTTTGGGAAATGTGGAGTACCCCTTTATTGCCATCACTCCCAGGTCCTCTCTGAGTGATAGCACCTGATAGGGTCCTATCTAAGGGTTAAATAGAATTAAACTGAACTGTTTGAAATAGAACTGTTTTGACATTTAAAGTGCATACTTATACTAACCTGAATTGTTTAAATGTCAAAGACAGTTCTATGTACTTATATCAAACTGAACTGTTTGAAATAGAACTGTTTTGACATTTAAAGTGCATACTTATACTAAACTGAATTGTTTAAAATTGTTTAAATGTCAAAGACAGTTCTATGTACTTATATCAAACTGAACTGTTTGAAATAGAACTTTTTATATGTATAAAAATAGATTTGGCATTAAATACCCTAGAATGGTTGATATGCCACCAAACCAAACCAAATACTTAAATTTATTCTTAAATGATATTTATTAGCACAATTTTGATTATTCTTCATTTCTCACTTTTCAAATGGGCCCTGTCGGTGGGGCTTAAAACCCCCTACTATATATCCTGTGGAAGGGTAAGAACCCCTTTCTCCCCACCAAAAGAAAGTGGTGTTCTGGATATGATGCTAAACTGTGGCGCCCTGGAAATGGTGGAGTGCTCCTTCATTGCCTCTTCTTGTTAGGGTCTTTTTATGGGTTAAATAGATGTGTTTGAAAATTATATTGGAATATGTGAAACTATACAACACTGTAAATTGTTTTAATAGTTACTTGCTCTAATTCTTTATTAAGGATTATTATGATTAATTTAAACCATAACTGTGTGCAAACTTGCCCAGTTGGATAGGGCTGTAGAATACACCAACTGCACCTCTGCAAAAGGGTAAGACCCCTCTCCCAACAAGTGTACTGGATATGACACTAAACAATCCGATGTTGGGGTTCCAGTATTGCTTTAGCTTTAGGGAATACGGAGTACCCCTTCATTGCCATCGCTCACAGGTCCACTTTGGCTAGGAGTGGTTGCACCTGATAGGGTCCTATCTATGGGTTAAATAGAACTGAACTGCATACTTATGCAAAACTGAATTGTTTGAAATAGAACTGTTTTTGACATTGAAACTGTTCTTACGCTAAACTAAATTGTTTAATATAGAACTGTTTTAACATTTAACTGTGTAAACAAAATCTATGCTCTAGTAAACTGAATTGGTTGAATTAGAATTATTTGACAAAACTGAATTGCTTGAAATAAGGAATGTTTTTGACAAACTGTACTTATGCTAAACTGAATTGTTTCAAATAGAACTGTTAATTTGTATGAAAATGGATTTGGTATTAAATAACCTACAAAGGTTGATATGCCATAAAACCCAAACAACCAACCAAGTGCAAACAAATGATTATTATTGAATAGGAATAGATAAAGATATATAATTGTGTATGGATTATTTGTATTAGATGAGAATACTTCAAACCATATAACTGTATGCAAACAAATGATTATAGACAAAAAAAAAACATGCAATGGGACATTGAAAATATAGTTATGATTGCAATCTAACATTCAGAATTAAATCAGATTTCAGTATTAATTAACTCATGAGGTGTTGATCTGCTATTAAACAAATAAACCCGTTTCATAACAATCAGAATTCTTAATTACATTGCTATGACAACCTCATGGACAGTTTTGTTCTCCAATATATTTTTTCATAAATATCAAAAATTCCAAATCATTATCTTATTAAGCCCATAACACAGTGAAATAATTATAAAAGTTATGATAATAGACTGGGTGGGCAAGGTGTTCCACTGGAAATTGTGCAAGAAATTGAAGTTTGACCATATGAACAAATGCACAATCCAGAATCTGTCCAAGAGAATGAGACACACAAACTCCTGCGATTTCGAGGTATGAACAGATCACTTAATCTCAGCCAGATGACCAGGCCTTGTCATAATCAACAAAAAAAAGAGAACTCGTCAAATTAGGGACTTTCCTGTTTCAGCTGACCACAGTAAAATTGAAAGAAAAGGAAAAGAAAGACAAGTACCTTGACCTTGCCAAGGAATTGAAAAAACTGTGAAACATGAAAGTTATGGCGATACCAATTGTAATTGGTGCTCTTGGTACAGTCATCAAAGGATTGATACAAGGACTTGGAAATAAGAGGACGAATGGAGACCATTGAAATGAATGCATTATTAAAATCAGCGAGAATACTGAGGAGAGTCCTGCTTTCACTTAAACTCCAGTGAGAAACCATCATCTAATGTTGGTGTGGAAAACTCAAAGAGGAGTAAAAATAATAAGAGATAAATACCTAGACCAAGAGAACTAAAAAAAATATTTTCAAACACGAAAGTGATAGCGATACCAGTTGTAATTGGTGCACTCAGAACGATCCCTCAGAGGTTTGGTAAAGGGACTGGAAGACTTGGAAATCAGAGGACAAGTGGGGATCATCCTGAAGGCAGTATTATTAAGATCTGTCAGAATAATGAGAATAATCCTGGTGACTTGAAAACACTCAAACTCCATTGGAAAACCATCAGCTAATGCTGGTGTGAAAAACTCTCAAAGGAGTGAAATGATAATAATAAAGATTCCATTAAATTGGTTTTCAGGTCTTATTTCTTCTCCATTCTGTTAGATATCTTATCCATATACTTATTCTTGCCAAATTTGGTAGCTCTGTATCAGACTATTTGGTAGACAAAAATAAACTCTATTCAATTATCAATGTAAATAGGATCATGGCCTCTTTTCCCTATTTGTCAGTCTTGTACTTGTTGATTATAATACACATTAAAAACATTTGAAATTTACATCTGTAAGCAATTTTGGATTGCTTTTCTTTAGTTTTTGTTTAGCTTATTTAATGCCTTATATGCAATTGAATTCCACAACATGCAAAAGAATTTTCTTTATCAGCATATCAAGCATGTTCTTCAAATAGTGCACATTTTTACATATTTCCAAGCCTTATCATTGATCAAACTTCAGATAATTTTATATATATATATATATATATATATATAATTCAAATGCTAACTTGGGATTATTGAAATGCAGAGTTGTCATTATTATTATTATTATTCCACCACCACCTTTCTTACTGTTAGAATTCCATATTATTCCCTATGTAGCTGAACTTCAGAAAGAATTTAAGTGATTTTTGTTTTCAGAAATCTAGCAAGTATAAGAAAAAAGAATATGTTGTAACAGAATGCAGAAATTACCTCTAAAAATATTTCATCACTATAGCAATAATAGTACAAATAGCTGAACCTGGAGAATGTCTTTTTTTAATTAGTATATACAAATAGTCATTTACTTGTATACGTGTATGGGGTGCATTCAATAAGTTTCCAGACTTTTTGTACAGGCATTTAATATTGTCATAGACTCTTGAAAATTCAGTATGTTATTGCTAGACATCTTATGAGATGACTGACCAATTTTTATGATTTCAGGTTCAAATGAACAGCTACAGCAGGAATTGGAATACACCCTACTAAAGCCTGATTGTCACAGCTGGGGAATTTCAAAAATGCAACCTGGACGTGAGGACACTTTAGAAGAATGATATGCATTAAAATTCTGTTTTAAACTTGTAAAAAATGCCACAGAAACATATGGAATGCTTCAGACTGCTTTTGGAGCATCTTGCATGAATCAAGCATCATTTTTTGAGTGGCATAAAAGATTCAAGGAAGGCAGAGAGTCTGTGAGGGAGGATGAGAGGTGTGGGAGAAGTAAGGAAGTCAATACACCAGAGTTGATTGGCCAAAGGGTTAGGGTTAAGGTTACTATGTTGAGGTTTTAAGGAAGTTCAGGAAAAGATTCCATCGGAAGAGGTCAGCACTCTTCCAATCGAGTCACTGGCATTTCCACCAGGACAATGCACCAGTCCACGACTCCATCCTTGTCACAGACTATTTGAGCAAGTTGGGCATCAAGACAGTTCCTCAGCCTCCCTATAGTCCAGACCTTGCTCCCTGTAACTTTTGGTTCTTGCCTAAGCTCAAAGGCTGTCATTATGAGACAATTGAGGAGATGAAAGAGACTGTGACGAAGGTCATTGACACGCTCACACAAGAGGACTTTCATGGGGCCCTCCAGAAGTTGTTGGAATGGTACAAGTGCATTGCAGCCAGAGGAGATTACTTCAAAGGGGACTAGTTTCATGTGTGTACTATCAATAAAAGTGCCCAGACGAAAAAAGTCTGGAAACTTATTTAATGATCCTCATATGTAACTGTAACCCTGTAAAAATGGTAAGAGAGCTTCTTTTTTTTCCTATACAGAGAGTTCCTTCTCCCTCTCTCACACACATTAAATTTTTAACCAAAGTGCCCTTAGAAAATCTAATAAAATATGAGTGTGTGTATATGTATAACAGTAAACTTATAAACTAGTACATTATAGTGTGATTTTGTTGGGGTTTGTTTTTTTTTTGTTTTTTTTTTTCAAAGATCCATGCACTTAAAATACTCTAACTTTTTAAAAAAATTATAGCAGTTTCCAGTCCAATTTGGAGCTGAATAATTTTGAGATCAGGACACCTCTTTGGATGGCAGTGGTCTTACTCATCCTTAGGGGATGCAGTCAGCATATTCTAAAGCCTGCCCACAATGCCAAGGATGTCCTGGATATGACACTAAACTGCATCTGGTGGTGAGGTTCTAGTTCTAAAGGTCTGAGGAATGTAGAGTACTGCTTCATTGATATTACTCTTTGGTCCACTCTGACCTAGAGTAATTTTATCTGTTAGGGTCCCATCTATGGGTCAGATAGATCTGTTTGAAAACTATTGGTATTGGATAAGAATACATAAAATTTTAACTATGTGCAAACAAATGATTATAGAGATTTTTTTTTAAATGCAAGCAAACATTGAAAATACTGTTACGATTGTGATCAAGTGTTTAGAAATGAATCAAATTTCAGCATTAAATAACCCATAAGGAGTTGATATGCCATTAAAAAGATAAACGAAAGTAAACCAATGCACCAAATTGGTTTTTATGTCTTATTTTTCATTCATTCTAAATAGATATAATTTGATCTTGTCAGTCTCTCATTGTGTTTAATTTTAAAACAACTTAGTTCCAACATTTGCTAGCGCTTTGTTTCATTCTAATGAGTCGGCCAGTAAACAGATTTAGATCAGTGAATCCTACCCCTCAAAATGTAAATATTACAATCTTGTAAGAATCTAGTTCTGGCTAGAAAAACAATACTTTCATTCAATTGATAAGCAGTTTTGCAGCATACAAACTCAGTCAGTTGACATAAATTGCAAAAAAAAACTTATATATATGCACTTAGGTAGATATGGAAATCCCACTCTTCCTGTGCATTTACAAAATTTAATTAAATATCAAGGCATTTATGCCTCTGTATATGGAGGCACTCATGGCGTAATGGTTATAGTCCTAGCGGGTTCTGCTGCATGAGTTCAAATCCTGAATAAGGCTGTTTGCACTAATATTCTTGGGAAAAGTATGAATCCAACTATTTTTCTGCTAGCTATGGGTAAAATAATAGAATAGACTGGTGTCTTTAACCTTGTTATGGCAAACCGTCTTGGAGATGGAGAACACTGAGTTCAAACTATTTATAGACCTGGTGAAAGATAGGCTCCACCATACTATTGTACCAATTGGGCCCAATGAAACACAAGGATGTTACATACTGTTTTGAACAAATCCTGGAAACAGTACCTTTCAAAATAGCAGTTGTACAACCACTTACCTCCCATCTTGCAAATAATCCAAGAAAGATGAAGGGGGTGTCCTCGTCGTGTAATGGTTAAAGCAATTCACTGCGGAATCGTAGTACGCGAGTTCATACTCCAGTCGCGCTATTACATTCACTTTCGGGCAAATACCCTTGGGAAAGGTATGAACCCCCTTATCCTCCCAGCTATGGGTTAAATAGCACCACTACTGTTCTTCTAGGAGAATGGCTTTGGCATTAAATAACCTAAAAAAGAGTTGATATACCATTAAACAAAAGAAACCAAACCAAACCAAACCAAGAAAGATGAACAAGACATAATGGGCACTGCTGGGAAAATAAGGATGAACTCATTAATAAAGTTCTATATACTTATTACCCATAATACAAATAATCTTTATCAATAAAATTCCATTTTCAATTGATGGCAAGTGACTAAGGCCATTTAAGCTGATTTATAGACTTGGTTAGCTCATAGAAATTCCAGTTTAAATACTATTCATCTATCTGACTTATTTATCTACCAAGTCAGATTTGACATAGTCATTTTCTAGTGGGGGTGGTGACTTGCACAGATCAAAACACGTGCATGGCTGTTAAAAAATGTTTGATTCTCTTGGCATTTTCCTTTTAGGGTGCCTCAGGTACCAAGTGATACATTCAACCCTGCTAAGCAGGTATTGCCTTGGAGTAGGGCTCATTGGAACCAAGCTAATATTGTTTTCTCACCTACCTAGCAAGGAATGTTCCTATGCCAGGTAAGTATAAATAGTATATATAGATAATAATATACAATATCTCTATAGCTTTAATGAAAATGTCAGTATTAGGATGAATTTGCTTCAATACTTTGTTTCAAAAAGATTGTTGCCATCCAGTAGTTTCCTATGACTAGCAAGACCTATTCAGTATTCTCAACACCCCCGACCCCCACCCCACCCCCATTTGTGGGGGATCCTGGGGATAACACTAAACTGTATCTGATGGTTAGGATCCAGTTCTGGAATTTTGGAAGTTTGGTGTATCTCTTCAATGTCATTACTCCCAGATTAAATCCCATCTATAGGTAAAATAGATGTCTGAAAATTATTTGTATTAGAGAGGAATACTTCATACCATATAGAATAGTTACTTGAAGCTATATTTGTTTACTCAGGATTATTAGTTAGTTGAAACCATTTAACAGTGTGCAAATTATTTGTATTAGATAGGAATATTTGATATAACAATGTGCAAACAAACAATAGATGAATAAGGAAAAAAATGCTGTGGAACATTGAAAATTTTATATATATATATATATATATATATATATATATAATATAATATATATATATAATATATATATATATATATATATATATATATATATATATAATATATATATATATATATATATAATATATATATATATATATATATAATATATATATATATATATATATAATATATATATATATATATATATATATATATATATATAATATATATATATATATATATATATATAATATATATATATATATATATATATAATATATATATATAATATATATATATATATATATATATAATATATATATATATATATATATATATATATATATATATATATATATATATATATATATATATATATATATATATATATATATATATATATAATATATATATATATATATGATTATTATAGTAATAATAAATAAATATATTAGATATATATTTAATTCCATGGAATTTAGATTGCAACCCCTGGGTTTCATGTTTTTTTGTAAAAAAAACTCCATGAAATCCAGGGGTCACAGTCTAAATTCCATGGAATTAAATATATATATCTAATATTTATTATTATTATTATATAAAAGCTCTACCCTAGATATTGAGCACTCTCCATATTATATTGCACTTGGTTCAACACAAACCCACGAAGTGATTTAGTGACAACCAACACTGTTATAATACTATATATATATATATATATATTATGTTTGTTACCAAATATTAATAAATGAATCAAATTTCCACCTTGTTGGCAGGGTTTAGAACAGTACTTCCCAATATGTGGCACTGTAACATTTTGGTGCGGCATGGTAATATTTTAGTGGGGTTTGTTTAGAGACCAAGTTAATAACCTTTTAAGCTTCCTTCATGTGAACTACAGTAAAATTTTGAATATGTAAGAATAAAATATTACAGGGGGCATCAGATTTTTAGGAATATCTAAGTGGGGCATAGCCTAAAATCGGTTGGGGAGGAAACACTGGTTTAGAATATGCCAACTATATCCCTTGTAGTGAAGATCCCCTACCTCCACCAAAAGAAAAGAGGGTGTTCCTGCTTATGACACCTAACCACATCTAATGAGTGAGGTTTCAGATCTGATGAGTGCTGAGTACCCTTTTATTGACCTTATTACCACCTATTAAAAATAATAAATATTTGATAGTGCAAAAAAAAAGAAACCATTTCAAGAAACATCCAAAAAAAAAAAAGTGTAATTATGAATGTAATTCTCTAACCTCTTGGCTTAAAATAACCCTAGACAGGCTAACATGCTGTTAAAAACCAATCAATCCAGAATCAAATTTTGACATTGATAACCTATAAGAAGTTGATAGCTTATTAAACAAATAAGCCAAAACCTTCTGACCTTGTGCAAGACTCTGTGAAACTTAGTAAATAACAACGTACAAATGTGGACTGAAAAATTCATATGATATTGTCATATCTTCTGTTGATGACTTTTTTGATCAGTGGAATCCAAGCACTGCAACACTGATGGAAGAAGTATGTGGACCACATGGGTACTAGGTTTAAAGAATAAACCTCATTTGGTTACATTCAATAAGCATATCTTGTCAGTCTATGAACTTTTTAATCAACTCTCATACCATGAAATATATAATGATAAGCGTGTTATATTTTTAAAATGACTGTCAACTTTGTATTCAGATGGCTGAAAAAGACATTGTATCCTTCTTTGAAAACTTTGTCCCACCTTTCAACTAGTGTAGTAGGTGTGGAGAAGATTGAAATATTAAAACAGAAGAGACTTTGTTTGTTTCTAAAAGACATTCATTGTTCCATTTGACTTATTTACAGGTATGTTCAGGTGTCACAGTTTTTCTTTTTATTGTTTACCCAAAATCATGTCATACATGGTTTTTGTCGTTCTATCTTATTTTTACCATATTCATACATTGTCTTGTGCATTATATACAAGACTTAGCTGAAAAGTTTATATAATGTCATATCTACTTTTGATGACCAATGGGATCCAACCACTGCAATACCAATGAGTGTGGACTGCAAGGGGAATTATGTTAAAAAATAAACCTCATTTGGCCACATTCTATGAGAGTATCTTGGTCAGCCTGTGAACTTTTCAGCCAACCCATGTTTGTGCTGAAAATTCACACTACAATCAGTATTTTAAACTAGAAACACTAAACATCTTTTTAAGTATACAAGGTTTGGCTCGAGTTGGGGTAAGTGGTATTTCTAAGAGCAGCAGCAACAGTCATGTCATCATGGTATGAAATGGTGAATATTGATCATCTATGAATGAAACTCATTTAACTGTGACATACCATGGCCAGTGTACACACCAGATCCATTCCTTTGTGATTACTTCCTCTGATGATAGCTGAATACTGGAGTCTTTAAAGGTAGCAACAGTTCCCTCACCAGATTTATCCGTTTGTGATTACTTCCTCTGATGATAACTGAATACTGGAATCTTTAAACGTAGCAACAGTTCCCTCACCAGATTTATCCGTTTGTGATTACTTCCTCTGATGATAGCTGAATACTGGAGTCTTAAAGATAGCAACAGTTCCCTCACCAGATTTATCCCTTTGTGATAACTTCCTCTGATGAAACATGAAGGCTAGGGACCTTAAATGTAGGTCAGAGACAACTGCCTAACTGAAAAATTTTATTTATCATGAAAGTGCTGCAATATCAGAGGTCGTGCTGCAGAACTTCAGAGTGAGGCTTCTGACATGTATAGATCATGAAGGCAAGCATTTGTATGATATGATTACAAAACAAAATAGCAAATGTTGTTCTTTCTTATAGTGAAATAAAATTTTGAATAGGATCCATGTTTGTTTATGTTCCAGACTCAAATGATCATCCTGCCAGGCTGTGTACATAAAACAGCCAACATTAAATAACTTTTTCATCTATCTAGATATACTCCTTCCACAACACAATAGAATTTTTGTTGTGTGTCAATATCAAACATTGGAGACCATTGTTCTTTTAAACATGACACTTTTTTGGCCGATGCCAAGATTTCTTTTTGAAAGTTATTTTTTGTTTTGTTTTTTTTTCCCCAATCTAAATAATTATTAGTCTTAAGTTTTCTACAAATTAGGCTTGTCTGCAAGAGCTTAGAATACACTAACTGTATCCCCAGCGGAGAGGTAAACCCCAAAAAAGGGGGTGGCCTAGGTATGATACTAAACTGCATCAGATGATGAGAGACTCCATTTCTGAAGAGTATGGAGCACCTCTTGATTGCCATTACACCCAGATCCACTCTGACCTGGAGTGGTAGTACCTATTAGAGTCCCATCTTAAATAACTATACAATGTCAATATGAATGTATAATTAATGTGATTTTCTAACCACTACACTAAAATAACCCTTGACAGTTTGTCATGCCATAAAAATCAATCAATTGATACAAATCCTTTTCTTGTTTTAAAAAAAAATAGATCCTCTCCTTGCACCAGATGAGTCGGGTTGGAGTAGTCGTCATTTATTAAGCTCGGCTTATTTTGGTCTCAGGCCAGAATTGTAGGCCCCCCAATGAGAATCAAACTCTTTAACAATGATCTGCTAAACTGGCTTACTAATCAAAGCACAGGTGGTTGGAATTTTCCAAAGCCAATATGACCCTGGTCACAATGACTAGGGATATTATTTTTTTCATTTCTTTTTTTTTTTTTTTTTTTTTTTTTTTAAATTTCATGTGTTTATATATGAACCTCCTTGTTAAACTGACTTTGAGAGAAGGTAGTTAAATATCAACTCATTTTTTTGGCCTTTGGGCTTGGATTAAACTACTGTATCTATTTATCTCCCTCAGTCATCTTTGGACAGGATGCATCAAATAAATGTAGTGAGCCTCATTCCAAGAATTCCAAATCTGCAGCAGCATCTCTTTTTGCACCAAAGAGAATGGGTTAGAGTATTCAAATATCTGATACTGGTTAACCATAAGCTTCATCCTTAAACTGATTGTGTGTCACCTGAGAGGATGTTGGTAGCAACTAATCCAATGGTACCTTTAGTCAAAGCTCTTTCTATATTTTTTAACTGGACTCACTCTATTCCCAACCTAATAAAAAAAAGACAATTTTATAAAATAACCACCACACAATTCCAAGTTATAAAATAAATCTATATGAATTTGTCAAAAAGGATTTCTCTGTAATCTGCTGTCTTCAGGTCTGGTGAAAGTGTTTAATGTAAGTGTGCCATGTTATTCAACACACCCAAAAAATGAATGCAAAGAATTTCTCTATTAAGATACCTTGTTATTATCATCATCTCTATTGGCCTTCTTTTAGTACCTACATAACTGGTTCTCATCTCTCTTTTTTTTTTTTTTTTTTTTTTTTTTTTGAGGTGTGTTTAAGATAGTTAATTCATTTCTTGTGTTGATATCACTCCTCAAAATTTAGAATGTTGTCAGACCACTACCATAACTAAATTGAGAATTTCTATTTATGGATATACAGATAGAATTTTAATTCTCTTTGAATTCCTTTAGTCAACAAACAAGTTAAATAGTTTGAGGAATAAAAGGATTCAACATATTTTGATGACACTGTATGTAATTTAGATTTAGGTGTGTACTTTTAATTCTTTTTTTCTTTTATTTTCTCTGGCTTTAAAGAAAAATGTATTTACTCTAGTTGATAACTACTTCTCTTTTATTGTATCAATTCTTTTACTATATGAATAATATCAAAATGAAGAAGTGGCAATTGTCAGTATTTAACGTGCTTTCCTTTTTCTTATGTAAGTTCAGTGAACTTAATAAATGTGATGCAAGTTTGAACTTACTATGATGTCACAGTTCGGCAAATCAGCCACTATTGCACCATGGGAATCCTCCTCTTCATAGGTTTGGTTGGGTTGGGTTTTATGGCATATCAACCTTTGTAGGTTATTTAATGCCAAATCTTCTTTATACATGTGATGTGTAAACGCATAGTTTGTAGATAACATTTTTAAACGAGCCAGACCTCATTTCATTGCATTAAATTAAATAGTCATATATATATGATTTGTAAGTCAATAGTTCTTGTGTCAGTTCAATGAAGTTGTTTTTTGCATCAATTCAATAAGTCAATTTTTTTGCGTCAGTTCAGTAAGTTGAATTTTTTTTTTTGCATTAGTTCAATAAGTTTTTTTTGTTTTTGTTTTGTTTTGTTTTTTTTTGGGGGGGGGGGTTGCGTCAGTTCAATAAGATTTTTATATCGGTTCAAAAGAAGTTCTTTTTTCTGTCAGTTCAATAATTTTTTTGTGTGTGTTTAATGACAGTTTTTTTGGGGAGATGAGGTGATTGTCAGTTCAATAACAGGTTTTTATTTTTTGTGTGATTGTCAGTTCAATGACAGGTTTTTATTGAGTTTGTGTGTGAATGTCAGTTCAATTACAGGTTTTTATTTTTGTTGTGTATCAGTTCAATGAGAGATTTTTTGTGATATTTTTTTTTTTGCATCAGTTCAATGAAAATGTTCATGAAAAGCTGAGAAAAGAATTTCAGATTGCAATAAGAAATACAACTGAACAGGTTTTCATATGTTTATCTCTTCTTGTCTTTTTATTTTATCTCTTAGCCTAAAAGCACATTTTGCTCTTTATGTTTGTATGTTAATTATCCTCCTCTTAAGGGCTGGCTTTATAGAGTCTGCTAGTTCCACACTGATTATGTTCACTTATTTATTTATTTTTTTTTTTTTTAAATCCAAAATGCAGACTTCCACCCTAGTTGTTTAATCTATTCTTGACTTTACAAATGGATACCAATTGTGTTGCTTTTCTGCCTTTTTTAATTTTACTATTCATCTTTTTTGTGGTAGATTTTTTAATTTTATTGTTCCTATTTTGTGCAAGTCGGTCTGTTTGTCTGTTTTCCATCATATTCTCCCTTGAAGTGTCAGCTGCAAAACATGTTTTAAAAAATAACTGTTCTTTTTGTAATGTATTCAAAAGTGATTTTATCTTTATCTTATTTATTTTTTTAATGTTTATCTTGTAGAATCTGTGGCAGAACAGCTAACAGTCATTACCATAAAAGGAAAGAAAGGAAAAATGAGTTCTTTACTTCTTGATTCATGAAGCTTTCTCCATTGTTAGTTATATACTGGAAAAACTTATAATTCACCAAATGTCCATTCATGTCTACCAATAAGGCACAACCATTTTTGGATTGATTTCAACCAGATTTTGAATTGTTTGTTGTGCCTAAAGTAAATTTCTCTAAGAGGCTACTAACATTAAGATGAAGGATAATATGAGTCAAAATTGATATTATTTTTTTCTTTCCCTAATTCATTATTATCAATATAATTATATCGGTAAGATGTGTGTATGTTAGTTTTAATAAATGTCTATTCTCTTTATGTATAAATTTAAACACTAAGAAGCAGACTAAAAGACTAATCCCATTAAGATGTAAAGGATAAAACTGAAATATAAATAAAAAGAGAATAAGGACAATGTCTTTGATGGATTTATAGATACAAATCTTGCTGGTAAAAATGCTTTCTCAATCCAAATATTGCCCAGTCAGTTGGGGCTGTAGAATACACCAACTACTTCTCTGCAGGGAAGTAAGAC
Organism: Sepioteuthis lessoniana; assembly: GCA_963585895.1. Lineage (NCBI taxonomy): Eukaryota > Metazoa > Mollusca > Cephalopoda > Myopsida > Loliginidae > Sepioteuthis > Sepioteuthis lessoniana. Next base: position 79,746 of record CAUZXS010004518.1, on the reverse strand, counting down.
TCCCCCAACGAGTGGTCTAGTCAGCTGGGTCTGTAGAATACACCAATTGCATCTCTGCAGAGGGGGTAAGACCCCCCCCTAATGAGTGTCCTGGATATGACACTAAACAATCTGATGGTCAGGCTCCAGTAATGCTGGAGCATTGGAGAATGCGCAGTACTCCTTCATTGCTATCATTCCCAGGTCCACTCTGGCCCAAAGTGGTAGCCCTTGATAGGGTCCTATCTATGGGTCAAATAGAACTAAACTGCATGCTTATGGTAAACAGAATTGTTTGAAATAGAACTGTTTTGATATATAAATTGTGTACATTTAAAATGCGTACTTATGCTAAACTGCATTGTTCGAAATAGAAGTCTTTTTGTATGTTAAACTGAATTGCTTGAAATGGAACTGTTTTTTACCTTGAAACTGTACTTATACTAAACTGAATAGTTTGAAATAGAAATGTTTTTTACAATTGTATACTTATGCTAAACTGAATTGTTTGAAATAGAAATGTTTATTTGTATAAAAATGAATTTGGCATTAGATAACCAACAAAGGTCATAAAACCCAAACAAAACAAACCAAAAATGCTTTTTTTTTTTCTTTTTCTTTTATTCTTTTTTTTCTTTTTCTTTCCTCTTTTCTTTTTCTTTCCTTTTTTGAAAAGTGTCTCTCTTATTCTCCCTTTCCCTTCTTATCTGTCTTACTGTTAGTCCCCTATATATATATATATATATATATATATATATATATATATATGATGGAACTTAAGTTAAAAGATATTCTATAATATACTACTATTGACTAGCTATTTTGCCTATTTGTTTATTTGTGTGTACTTGTATGAACTTGCATCAATATATATATATATATATATATATATATACACACAAACTTCTATCAATGTAATTAAGACTATATACAAAATGTGAACATCAATGAAAATAATTGGAAATATATATATATATATATATATATATATATATATAATTTCTGGATGTAGATTAATCTGATTCATTTTCCCTTTACTTCCATTCAATAATAGTGAACATTCACTACTATTTTCATCTCGGCCCATTTTCTTGTTGAAGTATTTTGTATGAAATTACCACCGAACTTTCTACTGCACCCACTTCCTGCATCAATGTTCTGTTGTCTGCCCATTTGAATTCACTTGTATTCTAAGGAATTGGTATTCTCTTCATACACCGTTTATCTTTCCATTCCTTCAGTAATTACTAAGTGCTCCTGGCTTATTAGAACCAATTGGACTTGGATTAGAGACTTGAAAGCCATGTTATGTGATTATTTACTTGAGCAGTAAAGAGTTCAGTATTATCTTATCCATTATTTAGATGTTCTTCTTCCACTGGAATTTATTAATCAAAAAGAATAGAGAAATTCCATGGATTTAAATATACTTCTCAGTTACTGTTTACACTTTACCATACTGTAAAAAGATTTGTTTTACAATTACATTATGTAAGACAAATTATCTTCCGGGATAGTATAAGTTCCTAATTGTTTATCTAGTCAAAGTATAGAAAATGTTCATTATTACTTTCAAACTTTGCTTTGTACCTTGGATAACACTAACACAAATTTTGTTCCCAGTTAATGTTATTTCTTAATTGTTTATGTTGTAAAAGTAGAGAAAAATGACCATTATTCCCTTTTAAACTTTCTGCCCTGGATAATCAAATTTAAAAATTAACCTATTTTCTATGTAAAAACAAGCATATTTGCACATTTTCATTTTCACAAGATAAAACAAGAATGAATCAAAATTTACAACATATTTTGATGATACTAAAGTTGCACAAAAATCTTTAGCAAGTCCTAGTAAATTTCCTATCAGTCTCTCAACACTGAATCTTGAGAATGTTCTGAAATTTAAAAATTCCATTTCCCCAGTTGCAAAAAAAAAAAAATTTAAGAGAACAATAGGTAAAGAAAAGTTTGTTACATTGTCTTCCCTAAAGTTTGCGGGGACAATCACACCCCTCAGTTCTCTAAGTCTTTGCTAAGTATACTATCTATCTATATCAACTCGGTCAACTGGAGCTGTAGAATACATCAACTGCATCTTTGCAGTGGGGTCAGACCCCTTTCCCCCAATGAGTGTCCTGTATATCACACTAAACAATCTGATGGTGAGGCTCCACTAATGCTGGAGTTCTCGGGAATGCAGAGTCCCTCTTCATAGCTATCACTCTCAGGTCCACTCTGGCCCAGAGTAGTAGCACCTGATTGGGTCCTATCTGTGTCAAATAGAACTGTTTGACATTTACACTGAGTGTAAACAAATACATATGTTAAATTGAATTGTTAGGAATAGAACTGCATGATCATTTAACTGTGTGTAAACAAATGACTGATATTTTATTGAATTGTTAGTGATACATAGCAATGCTTGGAACTATTTAACTATGCAAACAAATTAAATGTTCAATAAACTAATTAGTTCTTCTATCTACATATGCCTCTCATTTTATTTTTAGTAAGTTTTCAAAATAGTACTACCTGATAGCCATCACTAAAGTCAGTGTCAGCAAATCTCAATTCTTCAAGACTCCAAGTATTGTTACGGATCTCAGCAGTACTGTGGTCTTTAATCTTCATTAAAGTTGGTATGACCACGCACTTGTGAAAATAAATTGACAGTCTACTAAGAATTAATTCATTCATAAATTTTTTTGCCTTTCAGTAAAAATTTAAAAAAAAAAAACCCTGCCCAATTCTCACCAGAGGGTTAAGACCACCCCCAATGAGTGTCCTGGATATGACATTAAACAATCTGATGGTGAAGTTCCAGTAATGCTGAAGCTTTGGAAAATGCAGAGTACCCCTTTATGGCCATCACTCACAGGTCCACTCTGGCCTGGAATGGTAGCACCTAATAGGGTCTATGGGTCAAGTAGAACTAAACTGCTTATGCTAAGCTGAATTGCTTCAGGTAGAACTGTTTTTGACATTGAAACTGTGTACTTATGCTAAACTAAATTGTTTGTAATAGAACTGGGTTTTTTTTTTATAAAAATGGATTTGCCATGAATGACCTACAATGACTGATGTGCCATAAAACCAAACCAAACATTCTGCCCCCCCCACTCCCCCCAAAAATCTGATCCCATTCTTGGTTGGGTTGAGAACTTTTCAGCAGTTTTTTCTATATTAATGAGCTACTTTTTGACAGTGAGTCTCAGTTTTTCAACAAATTCATAGTCATACCTGCTGAAAGAAAAAATGAATTCACTTGCTATTATGGAAAATAAAGATATATATATATATATATATATATATATATATATATATATATATATATATATATGACTTGCTATTAAAAAAAATGTATATACCAGAAAACTTTTGTTTATTCCTTCTTATTTTTTTATTTTTTTCAGCAATTGATGCACATGAGTTGCTAAAAGAAGTGATTAGCAAGGTGCAGGAGGTGTGTTTGCACCTGCAAGGCACCTTACCCAAATTCAAAGTGCCTGATCGCAGTTACAAAGTCAGTGCTTCGGCCATACGGAACCGGCGACGCAAAATGGAAGACAGACACATCATCCTGCCTGATATCAACAATCTTTTTGCCTTGAAGGTAAGAGAAGAAAAAAAAAAACACCTATCATGTAAAATGCAAGGAAACAAATATTATTAATCAATTTCTTAACCTCTTAACTACCTGGTGTATGCAGATTTCAAATGCACACACACCCCTTTCCAAACCAGGTGGGCACATTGAAAATTTTTCTCTGCATCCATTGCAAGCCATAATTTTAGAAACAATAAAATACTTCAAATTAATCATGATCACCCATTAGTATCCATTAAAACTATTAACTAAGCTGGAGCATTGCAAATACAGGGTGGATATATATATATATATATATATATATATATACACATTGTGGTGAAGGCTTGTGTAGAGACCCAGTCACAGTTTTTTGATTAGTTGATAACTTTTTAAAAAAAAGATGAATAAATAAATGGTACACTAATGTGTCATAGATTCTTCAAACAGCACTTCACAAATTTTGGACTTTCCTTCTCAAACAGGTTGCCCTACCAAGGCTGTAGAACCAAGTCTGGCTTGTTACTTTACCCATAACAGGGAGAAAAAGAGATGGAAGCATACCTTTCGCATTTTGCATCATGGTTATCATCTTATAAAATGGAATTGTCAATCTGAGTTCGAACCTTGATGAGGCTGTTTATGTTTCGCTTTGCTCTTGAAAAAGGAATGAATCCATCTGTTCTCGAGGGGGAAAAAGTCTCCATGGGGTAGTAGGTAACATGATGGACTGCAACATTGTAGTGAGTTTCAGTTCCAGTCACACTATTACTTTCACTTTAGGACTAATTCCCTTGAGAAAGGTATGAACCCCCTTATCCCCACCAGCTATGAATTAAATTGTACCACTATTGTTCTTTTTACAAATATGGCTTTGGTATCTAATAACCCATGAAGGTTTATCTGCCATTAAACAAAGAAACCAAACCATCTGTTCTTCCCACCTCCAGATATGGATAAATTGTAGGGTAGACTGATTTCTTTAGCCTTGGTAAGGTAACTGGTATAGGAGAAGAAAAACTCAGTTTTATTATAAGTCTAAATAGTTATTTACTAAGCATAGTTTAAATTTAGCACAAAGCCATAACCATGAGATACCTTGTGAGAAACGGTAATTAATTTGAGAAATCTAGCTTATTAACCATGATACTCCAAAGTATCCATTTTATTTACTAAGCTTTGCTTAGTCTAGCACACAGGTCTCAGCAAGGCATAACAGTTATTACAAGAGATTATTATTAAATAAAATTGTTTTAAATAACAATATTTGAAACCATTTAACTATTTAAAAAAGCGATTAATATAAAATAGAATCATTACTGTTGGATAACCATAATTGAAACCATTTAACAGTGAACAAACTAATGATATCTGGCTCATTTAAAAATGTTACCTACAAACTATTCGCTTACAATTCATGAGATATATGTATAAACAGGATCTGGCATTGAATAACCCACAATGGTTGATATGCCATAAAACACAACCAACCCAATCTACTCTTGGTGAAGGGATTTATTTAATAAATACATACCTTTCTCAAGGTGAAATGCAAACAGCCCTATCCAGAATTTGTTTTTGGCTTACTGTTCATTTACTCTCAGCTTCAATTTTGAGTCATAAACAACACAATGGTAGTTTCATTGAAGACTGGCACTGCAGGCTTTTGACATGATTTTTTTTTTTTTTTTTTTTTTAATGCATGAAATCAAATATACTTGGAATAGAACCATCAAAGAAACCAATGATTAAAAACTTGTTAAATTATTCTTATTTTTAGTGTAAAAAAATAGCTTTCTACTTACAACATAAATTAATCTTAAATGTAAATTTGAATACATGGTATTATTACTAAAAAAGAATAAGCAAAGGTTGGTACATATTATTCAACAATATAACTCTTAATAAGTAGCTGAAAGAGAAAACAAATGATATAGCCATTCTTCTTAACAAGTTAGGTCAGATATAATTTTGTATTAGTTGTTCCTTTTAATTGGTGATTTGTTTGTATTCTTTATTGATGCTTTTGATTTTAGCTCTTTTGTTTCACTTTAGCATGGTTGGCTTGATTAGACGAAAGGGTGACTTTTCTTTCAAGTGGTTAGATTAACCATAACTCTTGTTCAGCCATGTTGTCAAAAGGTTTTCATCTAGATAAAGAGTTGACATTTTGCAATCTCAAATAACAAGTGCATTACACTTGTTCACGATAGCATGTGTAGTTTGAATACTAACACATATGACAACGAATATTGTTAATGCACTATTTTAATTTTTGGGGGAGGGTGGGCAGTCTCTGTGGCATAATGGTTGAGCACTGACCTCAATGTAAGTGAGTTCAAATTCCAATTCTGCTATTACATGTACTCTTGGACTAATACCAATGGGGAAGGTATGAAACCCCCTTATTCCCCCCACCAGCTAGGGGTTATATAGTATCACTGCTGTTCTTCTCCAAGAATGGCTTTGGCACTAGATAACCCACAAATGTTGATATGCTGTTAAACACTGATTGTTGAAATCTATTGTTGTCATGTAGAATTTTAAAAAGTCCTAACCATTTGAATAGCACGCTGTGTAAAAAAAAAAAAAAGGAAGGAAATTAGAAATGTGTACACATAAAATTATGGATGTTATTGGTCTCGCTGGAATGGATGTCATAGAAGAAGAGAAATGACAACAAGCCACATGAGTTATGTCAGAGTGACTACCAAATCTGGATACTGAATGACTGCTAAACAATCCAAGATAGAAGATAAGAAATCATAATGTGATGTATATAATGTAAACTGAATGAGGGAAAATAATACTTGTATGCTGTCTGTATGCATAAAGAAATGCGCGTCAATGAAGATTGTGTGTGTGATATATATATATATATATATATATATATACACACACACACACACACAGACTATCACACATGAATATGTACACACTAACAATTTTTTTATAAAGTTAATTTTCTCCTAACCCAAAGATAGTCGAGGGTGATCCAAAGGCTCCCTTTTCAATAGCTACAACACTGAAGTGTAGAGGAGGACGCTACTCCATTCCCTGGATTGCTTCACTTTACCCTTAATCCTTACCTTATAATACTGAGTGTTAAGCAAGGAGCTATCAAGTACCATTTTTTGAGTCTTTGGTATGACTTGACCTGGGATTGAACTCTGGTCTCCTGAAACATTGATCAACACTCTACTCATTAGGCCAATGGCCTAGTTGAACATTAAACAATCAAAATGGGTATTATTATATATTTTTTATGACCTCACTCTAAAGCATTGAAACTGTTTAAGGAAGAAAAAATAAAGTTTGGTTTGAAAAGAGTTTTTTTTTTTGTTTTTTTTTTTAAATCCTAATGTAAATTTATTTTGTTTTTTTACCATGTTTAATATTGAATACCTAATAATATTTTGATTTGTATAATGTTTGACCTGAAACAAAATCCTGGTATCTTTGCATTAGAATTAAATTGTTTGGGGTATACTTCATCATCATCATCATATCGCGCTGGTAGCACGGATATCCCTGACCCTCTCTCGCCACTCCTCCCTATCGTTCATCGCCCTAGGTAGGTCTTCAGGACAACATCCCGTATCCTCACATAGCTGCTGAATGTATGTTCGTGCTGGTCGTCCTGCTTTTGCGCGGCCATGTGTGGGGATCCTTAAGAGTACATCTCTTATGAGTTCATCTCTGCTTCTCCAGCAGTGTCCTGCATGTCTGGCTCGTCTAACTTGAATAGTTTTCGTGATAGGGGGCAGGTGGCTGTACACTTGGTGTCTTGTGGGGTGTTGCTGCCAGGACTTGTTCAGGATTGCACGCAGCATTCTTGTGTAATTGCCATCTAGCTTCTTCTCCAGCCGTTTTGTTAGCGTCCATGTAGTGCAGCCATATAGCAGTATCGATGTGACCGCTGCCTGGAAGAAACTGCGTTTCATTTTATCGGTTAGGTCTGATTTCCATATAATCGATAGCCTATTGATAGCTGTCCATGCTTTCGTTAACCTCGTTTCAATGTCCTTTTCGGTTGATTCGACGCTGCTTCCTAGGTAAGTGAATTTGTCTACTAGTTTAAGAGGGGTTCCTTCTAGAGTGGAGATGTCCCCCGTTTGATTATAGCACATATATTCCGTTTTGTGTGCATTAACATAGAGGCCTATGCTTGCTGCTGCTCGTTCCAAACTATACAGAAGTGTTTCGGCTTGGTCAGGTGTATTTGCCAGTATCGCTATGTCATCGGCGTAGTCGGCGTCGGTAATTGTTGTTGCGGGGTACCTTCTGCTTCTTTTCTTCGTCAGTTCGAAGCCATTCTCTTTGATTTTGTCAATCGATGTTCTAAGTACGTAGTATAGACAAATGATAAAGAGGTGCGGGGCCAGCGTGTCCCCTTGTAGTACTCCTGCTACAATGTCAAAGTATTCTGTGTCTCCATCCGGTGATCGTACTTTTACTTTAGTGTTTCTATAGAGAATCGTTATTGCCGCTACGGTTTCTTTAGGTATGCCGTACGCTAGTAGGATTTGTTCCATCTTTCCTCTGTAAATGGAATCGAAGGGCAATTATTCATTCATTTATATATATATATATATATATATATATATATATATATATATATCTCAAGTAAATAAGGACTGTGAATATCCAAAGAATGAGTGCTCAATGCATGGCTCTTACAGCTTTTCTCATTTGCATCTACTTTTTAAGAAATTTTCTCTCTCATATATATATATATATATATATATATATATATATAAGTCCTGTTAATTTTTGTTTTTTCGTGTTTTTTGATTTTTCAAAAACACATAACAAGATGGAAATAAATTTATAATCCTAATGTGACTGGTTTGTTGTTTTTTCTTAATGAATATATATATATATATATATATATATATGAGAAAAGTTTGCAAAAAAAAACGTGCTTAATACCACTACAGCAGAGCACATATACAACACAGAAAAAAAATCAAATGATGAACAGTTAAAGAAACAGACGCTGTGCTCCGGAGTATATAATTTGGGGGGATTTATATATATATATATATATATATATATATATATATATGTGTGTGTGTGTGTGTGTTCCATGCAAGGTTGTTTGTATTTTTCTTGGGCAAAGCATATCAGTATATCCTCCTAGTCATGGATGAATAGTATGTATATCTATTTCTAAAAAGACGATTTTAACCATGATCTGGATATGACTCGATTGAGACTCTATTCTAGATATTGAGCACTGTGAGTAAAACATCAATTGTATTTATTTTTTTATTCCTTTTACATTGCAAATAGGAATTATAAAAATAGCATGTTTTCCTTAAAGTACTCAATATCTGAGAGAGTCCTTAAAGAGTCATGGATAAAATCTTTTTTTTTTTTTTTTTTTTTTTTTAAGAAATGAGAGATATATTATATGAAAGTTGTTTACCTATTTTGCTCTTCCTTTAACATGCAAACCTATTTTCCATTCTAGTAGTTTTTGTAAAGATAAGAGGAAAAAAAACAGTTTAAAATCTTTGGCAAGTGATGCATATTTCTGAATTACTATGATTAACTTATGTACACCTGCTTCATGAGAGAAGGGTACACTGAAATATGTTGTAGACTAGACTTGATTTCTTACAATCCAAACATTATCTACATCAGATTTAATGTTTGTACTTGTTTTTTTTTGGGTGGGGAGTAGTTTTAGTTTCTCCTGAAAATTGAAGATGTAAAAAAAATTGAATAGAGCTCCATACCACATTAGAAGGTATTCATAAAAGATCAGTACTGAATTGTATTGCATGGAGATTCTTTATTATACAAGGGTCACTGAATAAATAAAGTGAATTTTGCCTAAGGAGTTGGCAATAGGAAGTAATGTTTCAGGAAAATCAATAATGATGGTTCTTTTCATGTCCCAGAACACAGTCAGCATCACCTTCTTTACTGACCCCTGTACCCAGAACTTTGTCTTCACCAAAGAGTCTGTGTTTCCACCCTATACGCTGTTAACTTTCGGAAAGGTATGAACCCCTTTATCCTCCCAGCTATGGGTTAAATTGTACCACGAGTGTTCTTCTGCAAGGATAGCTTTGGCATTAAATAAACAAAAAAGGCTGACATGCCCTTAAACAAAGAAACCTAAACCAAGTTGTATAGCGCATTGATTAGTGACACCTGTTAGGATACTATCTGTGGTTAAAATGGATCTTTTTGGGAATTGTTGGTATTAGATAAGATAACTTGATACTATATAATCATGTGCAAATTATTTGTATTAATTGAAAGATGATTTTTAACCATGATCTGGATATGACTCAATCGAGACTCTATTCTAGATATTGGGCATGGTAAATAAAACATCAGTTATATATATATTTTTATTCCTTTTACATTGCAAATATTATTTATGAAAATAGCATGTTTTCCTTTAAGTACTTAGTACCTGAGATAGTACCTTAATAATTTATTAATAGTTTACTTCACTCCATATAATTGTCAGCCCAGTTAGCTGGGGCTGTAGAACATACCGATTGCATCTCTGCCAAGAGATAAGACCCCCCTTCCCCAATGATTGCCTTGGTTATGATATTAATCCCTCTGATGGCAAGGCTCTAGCCTTGGAGATTTGGGGAATGTGGAGTACCTCTTCATTGCCATTGTTCCCAGGTCCCCTTTGACCAAGGGTGGTAGCACCTGATAGGACCTTATCTATGTGTCAAAAAAATAAACTGTATATAAAGAAAAAATAACAAAGTAATCCAAGTAGGAGAGATTTATTGAGAAGCAAAGTCAAAACTATAGAGCTCTTCTACTTGGATTACCTTGTTACCAATTTTTCTTTATATATTGTCGGATTACACTCCATTATTTACTTCCAAAACAAACTATGCAAACAAATGCCTCGTGTTAAATTGCTACCGTTACATAGCAATACTTGAAACCATTTAACTGTATGCAAAAAAAGAGTTCAGGCTCATTTAAGAATGTTATTGACAAAATGTGTTTACAAATCATATATATATTTAATATATATGTATAAAGAGGATTTGGCATTAAATAACCTACAATGGTTGATATGCCATAAAACCCAACCAAACCAAATCATATATATTTGATATATATATATATATATAAAGAGGATTTGGCATTAAATAACCTTCAATGGTTGATATGCCTTAAAACCCAACCAAACCAAATCATATATATCTAATATGTATATATAAACAGAATTTGGTGTTAAATAACCTAAAAAGGTTGATATGCCAGAAAATCTAACCAAACCAAACCATATAACTATACAAACAAATGATTAAAGTGAAATTTTTTTAAAAAATACAATTAAACCTTGAAAATATGGTTACAATTTTAAACATTTACAAATAAATTGGTGTCCTGAGTATGACATCAAACTGCATCTGATGTTGAGGCCTGAGTTTTGGGCTTTGGGGAATGTAGAGTACCTCTTCATTACCATTACTCTCAGGTCCACTCTGACCTTGAGAGGTAGTCCCTATTAGGGTCTCATCTATGGGTCAAATAGTACTGTTTACTCTTTTACTAGGGATTATTATTGATTTTAAATATAATTATTTAATACTTGAAACCATTTAACAGTGTGCAAACAAATGAGCTTGTTTAAAAATGTCACTTCCAAACTATCCTCTTAGAAATCATGTGTATAATATATATAAATATATATAAATATATATATATATATATATATATATATATAATACACATGATTTCTAAGTGGATAGTTTGGAAGTAACATTCCACTTAAAAATCATGTGTATGATATATCATCATCAGGACGTGCGGCTAGCACAGACATCCCTGACCCTCTCTCTCCACGTCTCCCTATCATTCATCGCCTTCGGCAGGTCTTCAGGGTTACATCCCGTATCATCACATAGCTGCTGTATGAATGTTTGGGTTGATCGTCCTGCTTTTGATTGGCCATATGCGGGGGTCCACAGGAGCACATCACTTACAATCTCGTCTTTGCTTCTCCAGCAGTGTCCGGCATGTTTAATTCGTCTAGCTTGTATAGTTTTCGTGATAGGTGGTAGGTGGCCATACAGTTGGCGCCGTGTGGGGTGTTGCTGCCAGGACCTGTTCAATATTGCTCGCAACAAATTGACATGAAATAACCCTCGTGGGTTGATATGCTACAAAACAATGAAACCAAACAAATCAATCAGATTTCAGTATTAAACAACCAATAAAGAGTTAATATGCTGTTCAATAGACCAAACATACATATGACATAGACAATTAGCTAAGTATATATGTACAATGTATATAAGTCTATAAATGTATGTACAAACAAGACTTTTTCTTTCTTTTCTTTCTATATAATCTTCATATTTTTCTTTGTCTCTCTTTTGCTTTCATGCTCCCTATCTACTTTTTTTCCCTTTTGCCTTTTCCGACCATTGATTATTTTTGTATCCTCTCTTTTTCAATGGACATCCATTTAAAAAGAAATACATAGTTTGTGAATGTGATGTAATTACTCCTTTTAGTGATGCATAGTGAGCAAATCAAGTTGCTATAGAAACACAGATACATCAAAATAAATCCTCCTCCTCTCAAGATTGAATAGGGTGTCCTATTCTCAGTTTGTATTAATTATAGCAAATTTGCTGCCATGAGGTCATCTTTCTGTTTCTTGGCTGTAATAGGACAGTGTGCACTCAATAGAAATTGAATAAATAGACAATATTTTCTCATTGTTTCATTTATGACTGCAGCAGAAAATAAATAACTATTGTTTTGGTGTTTTTTAAGGAAAGATATTTTAAAGAGGGAAACTCACTGGTCTAAAATGTTGTTTGTTTTATCACTTATCTTTTCATACAAATGGTAATTTTTTAAAAATCCTCCAATCTTAAATTTGCTTTTATTTTATTTTTTGTTTGTTCTTTTATGAAATGAAAAAATTATTTTATCATCAAGGCATGCCAACAACAAAGATTCTCTTGACTCTCTCTCACCATTTATTCCTATCACCTATCATCCTGGGTAAGCTTTCTGATGGATGTAAGTTTTTGCTCTTTGGCCAATACTGGTGTATCTATGTGTGGGAGTTCATTGGAGAATGTTGCTTATGAATTCACCTTTACCTACCCCACAGTACTCAGTATGCCTTGCTCATTTTACTTGAATGGTTTGTATGATGGAAGGTAAGTGACTGTACAACTGCTGTTTTGTGAGGTGCTGCTTCCTGGATCTGTTCAAATCAGCATGTAGCATTCTTGTGTAGTTACCATGTAGCTTTTTTTAAATTCTTAGTGGTGCCACTATACAGGGAGAGAGGTTGTTTTTTTTCCTCTTCTTTTCTAATATATCAACAGCAATCCATGCTTTCATAAGGCATATGTTGACATCACTTTCAGTAGATGAGATATTGCTATCAAGGTATATGAACTGGTCTGTTCATTTTAGAGGCTTGACACATAAAGTGGAAATAGCTCCTCAATAATTTTGATGATATAATGTTCTCCAAGAAATAAAATCCTATTATTTTTAGCTAAGTAATGTTTAGTTTATCAAAAAGTTGTTATTGATATACTTCTTCAGTTATGCAATACTATCTAGATATAAAACACAACAGAGAAATAGATAAAATGCTGCATCCTCCTCTTCGAGAAAGATGACCTCAGAATCAATAAAAACTGCAGAGGCATAAATCTTATTGCTATAGCTGCTAAGGTTTATAATGCCCTGCTTTTCAATTGTATCTGATTTAAAGTCACGAAAATTCTTAGGAAAAATCAGAAGACCTTTGAGAGAAATCAATCCACAACATCACAGATTTTATCTGTTGAACCATCAAAGGGGTACATACAAAAAATCTTGAAGCAACACTATTGTTCATAGATTTCTCCAAGGCATTTGATTCCATACACAGAGGAAAGATGGAACAAATATTACTAGCATCTGGTCTCTCCAAAGAAACTGTAACTGCTATAATGATGCTTTACAAAAATATGAGAGTAATGGTTCACTCACCTGTGATGACATGACTTCTTTGACATGGTCGCTGGAATCATGCAAGTAGATACATAAGTACCATACATGTTTATACATATTTACCAACCCCTCCACTCGGGCAGGATATGACACAAGGTCAATTTTTTAAGCGGAGGTTAACAGGTTTGAATTCAGTTTTCCTTCTCCTAGACTAGTTGCCTCACCAAGGCTGAAGAACCTAGTCTGCCCTACTATTTTACCCATAGCTGGAGGGAGAATAATTGGATTCATACCTTTCCCAAGGATATTAGTGCAATGTGAAATACAATCAGTCTTGTCCAGGATTTGAACTCGAGTCGCCGTATCCATTTCCTACAATGATAACCATTACACCATGGGCACCATACATGTTCATAAGTTGCTGAGATTACATGCTATAAATATTAATAGATCTAATGATAAGATAATGGTTTCACTTTTAGAAAAAGGCAAGAAGCAAATGATATCTAGCAGAAAATGACACACAAACTTGCCAGATCATCTAGCTCGAAATAAAATTTTAAAAAAACAAAAAAAACTGGTCATTTGTAACTAAACTTTTTCCCCACCCCCACCTCAGGCTTGACTGGTGAAGTGGATGTATAATTTACCCAAAAGGACAAAAACAAGACCTGTCTAAGGGTGGATAATCCCTCTTTTGGGAATAACAGCCATCTAGCAAATGTTTGTGGCATATGGCACACAGTGGAGAGTGGCCATTGTGCAGCATGAACAATGACCATTTAAAACGATTCGAAAGTGTAAGTTGTTTGGAAGTAAATACGTGTTTTCTCTCTATCCACAATATGCAGATTACAAAATCCAATGATGTAGAAGAAATAGTGATGAGGGTATGTGAAGGATGCCACTGGGGGCCATCAGTTCAAACTTCATACATGGCTGGTGAGAGATGGTTGCTGACAGAACAATGATGTGTAGTTGTTATCTTTGTCTTTATTTTACCATGAAACAGCCCTTTCTAGGGATGATACTGTTTTTCCCACACAGGGAGAAGACTAGAAAAGATGACCTAAAAAAAATTTTGACTTGTATAAGTCCTTGTCATTAAGTGTGAATGACTAGGCATCCAATCTCCAACTCTGTAAAATTGTTGGTTAGATTAGGCTCTCTTGCTTTGGTCAGGTGACCAATACCCTAGGGAAAGGTATGAACCCCTTTATCCTCCCAGCTATGGGTTCAATAGTACTACTACTGTTTTTCTAGGATGGCTTTGGCATTAAATGCCCTACAAAGGTCAATAAGCCATTAAACGAAGAAACCAACCAATCTATTCAAAACCTGAGGAGTGTTGTTCTGAAGAATCTGTCGCACATTGGTGCACCATTCTTCTGTAATCAGCTTATCCTAAAAGTGTATGAACTGAACTGTTCAGCCCTCATGCATCAAGATTGAAAAGAGTCCATTATATATTTGTGTGTGTGTGTGTGTATATATATATATATATATATATATATATATATATATATATATATATATATATTTGTCTAAATTTCTTAGATTAAGCTTGATAATTTTAATTACCTTATTTGAACTATTGTCTTCATCCTCATTGTTATGTTTACAATGTTTTGGTTGATGCATCCTTCAGCCTTCTTCAGGTGTTTCATGTCAAACTCAGGAGCCCATACATAACTTTCCACTGAACCCTTTATTTAATCCATTAGGGGTTGATAGTTCAAATTCCATTAACCAGGACCTGGTACTAGTGTTTCTTGTTATTCCTACCTATAGTCAGGATTGAACCTGCAAACTCAAGAGGATTTTGCTTAGTAGCACTTTTCAACCAAATGCCTATATACATGGTACCATGTGTCCTACATATATATATATATATATATATATATATATATATATATATATATATATATATATATATATATACACACACATATTTATGCAATTTCACTTTGGTAAGATTTGCACCTATATTGAAGTAAAATTTGTCGGGTTTTTGTTTTTGATGCGTTAAGATTTGTATCAAAATCTGTCAATTTTGAAGCTGTAAACTTTTTTGCTAAATAACTGCAACCCAGTCTCACTATTAAGTAATGAGAAATTCCATTGTAATGGTAACAGAAGTGACCTTCCTTCCATTCATGTAGGTGGAGTGGTGTTTCCATGAAAAATAGAATTTCTCATTACTCTGTATTGAGAACAACATTAGATGAACAATCAACTATAAAGTCACATTGTGTTTGATATATAAGTAAATGAATTATTTGCCAGTTATTAAATGATTGTCTCTCTCTTAATTGGATATCATCAGGGACCAAAATTATAACTTTCTTTCAATGTAAGGCTAATTGTAATTGGATATTTTTACTTAATGAATTCTGGAGATATTGTTCTTGTACAGAATAGCCCACTCATGAGAATTTCTATTAATTCTACAGTAATGTAGAAAAAATATGTATAGAACTGTTATAATTATGTTCACCATCCAGATAAGAATAAGTTTGTCATTTGTTCCTGTTTTTTTTTTGTTTTTTTTTTTCTTAAAATTGTTACATTCCAAAAGTATGTCTTCAACAAGCTACAATTTGTTCATAATTCTTTCTTTCCCTGTCCAGCCACTGACAGGGTTTTGAATTCGAGCTGATCAATAAAACAAAAAGGAAATGACTAAAGTTACTTTTATCTGAATGGTTAATGAAAATATTACATATATATAGTGTGTGAATATGCTTATTGTACATCGCGCACACGCGCACGTGTGTTTGAATATGCTTATTATATATACTTTGTGTGTGAATATGTTTTTTATATAAGTAAAAGTAAAGTTGGCAACTGTAGTCGAGGGCAACCAGAAGGCTCCCTTTTCAATAGCTACTACACCGAGGTGTAGGGGAGGGCACTACTTCTTTCCCAGGATTGCTCCACTTTACCCTTGATACGTACCTTATATTGCTGAGTGTTAAGCAAGGAGGTATCAAGTACCATTTTTAAAGTCTTTGGTATGACGCAGCCTGGGATTGAACCCAGGTCTCCCGGACCATTTATTTGTGTGTGTGTGTGTGTGTGTTATGTAGTGTGTGTGTGTATACTTTTTATATATATTTTCTACATTATAATAAATTTTCATTAATGAGCTATTCTGTACAAGCACTATTGATATTGCTAGCATTAAACAGACCTCATGTTATGAGAAGGATATTTTGTTAGACTTTGAAATTGAACTTTTCCTTAAATGGTTTGTGGCAACAAAACTAATTAGCTAAGGAATGAAATGTTCTTTCTCTCTGTTTTCTACTCAACATTTTTAAATGAAACCCACAAGTCAGTTTTTGTCTGTTATTCAACTGCAGATTGTAATTAGTTTTAAAGCTTGTTGATTAGCAATATCGCAATTGATTGGGACCAATACATGATTGTTAATGCTTCAAGCTTACTGACTGCTATCTTACCTTCCTGCAGCCTTTAAGTGCTTACTTTTTCTTTTTTTTTTACACATGCAGTGCATTTCCCCTCACCTATTTAAGGTGAACACTTCATATTCTTACTGTTGATTGCCACCCATACTGTTTAATCATTCAAATCAGGTAGATTTAATGGTGAGGCTTAGAATATGCTGACTATCCCATTCACAGGGGTAAGATGGCCCCTCAGGGTATCCTCAGTATGACACTAAACTGCATCTGATATGAGGTTCAAGTTCTAGAGATCTGGGGAGTGTAGAGTACTCTTCATTACCATTACTCACAGACCCCCCTCTGTCTTGGAGTGGTTGTACCTGTTAGGGTTCCATCTATGGATCAAATAGATCTGTTTGAAAATCATTCATATCTGATTGGAGCATGTGCAAAAAAAAATTTTTTAACTCAGAAAAAAATACACAGAAAATGTTTATATTGAATGTACAATGAATGTAATTCTCTAAATTCTAGGCATAAAATAACCTTTGACAGGTTGACATGCCATTAAAGTCAATCAATCTACCAAGTAGATTTCATTTAATCAAGAATGGAACAATTGGCAAAAGCTGTCATATTCACAACTTTTATAAAATTGAAATAACTTCTTTATTAGTTTGTTTAGAAGATGATTATTGATTTTAATATAAACTGTTTTAGATTCTATTCTAACATATTTTAATCCTATTTACCAACCCCTCCACTCGGGCAGGATATGACACAAGGTCAATTTTTAAGCGGAGTTTAACAGGTTTGAATTCAGAGTTTTCCTTCTCCTAGACTAGTTGCCTCACCAAGGCTGAAGAACCTAGTCTGTCCTACTATTTACCCATAGCTGGAGGGAGAATAATTGGATTCATACCTTTCCCAAGAGTGTTAGTGCTATGTGAAATGCAATCATTCTCGTCCAGGATTTGAACTCGAGTCGCTGTGTCCATTTCCTACGACTATAACCATTACATCACGGGCACCTCCAAACATATTTTAATATTATTTGTATAAAAAATTCACATTCCCAATGTTTAAAGTGTCTTCTTTGTCAATTTTCTATCACTTCTTTCAGAATTTGATTTTGAAGGTTAGATGCCTTTTCATGAACATAACAGAAATGATGCATTTACTTTTTTTGCATGAATTCCAGCCACTTGTGATCAGATAGTACAGCACTAGTTTCAGAGGTTCTACAATGAAGATATAAATCTTGCAATTCAAGAGGATAGACAACATCCATCCCAACTTTATAACCAACATCTAAAAACACTTGTTGAAAAAAAATTCATGTTAGAGTATCAAAAATGTCTCAAGCCATGTGTCAACATTTCAACAATATTGGGTCATCTCAAAAAAATTAGCAAGATGAAGAAACTAAATAAATGGGTTGCACAGGAACTCAGTGAAAGTCAAAGATCTTGGGACTAGTCATGAAAAATGGATCTTTTATGACAGTAGTAAATGATTGGTGTAATGGCTTGATCATGACTAAGCACCCAAACACTTCCTAAAATTATAATAACATGAACTGAAGATTATGGTGACTGTCTGATGGTCTGCCATTGGCATTGTCTATTACAGCTTTCTGGAATGTAAGTAGAGTATCACTATGGATGTTTACTGCCAGCGAATGAATAAAATTCATGTTCATTTAAGCAAAATGTGACCAACACTGGTTCAATTTTGCTATATGAAAGTGCTCGGTCACATGTTACCAGGATGACACTGCAGAAGCTTATGGACTAGGGATATGAGACACATCCACCATATTCTCCTGATCTCTCATCCAAGTACTACCATTTTTTCCCAAGCATCTAGACACTTTTTTTTATGTTAGAAAACATTCTGTTCCAAAGAAGAAGTAGAAACTGAATTTAAAGATTCCTTGGCATCAAAACCTTTAGAGTTTGATCATACAGGCATAAATAACCTTAATTAATTCAGGAATAAAAGTTTATCCTACAATTGGAGAACCAATTCAAAACAACCTTATGAACAAACAAAAAAAGACTTAAGTCATCAATGATAAAACCTACCCTGTTGGCAAGGCTTTGAATACACAGACTGCATCCCCTACAAAGAGATGACATCCTCCCTCCAAAAAGGTGTGTTTAGCGTATGACATTAAACTACATCTGAGGATGTGTGTGGGGAGGGGTAAGAAAGTCCACTCTCACACACAAAATGGTAGGGGGTGTCCTCGTTGTGTAATGATTAAAGCGATGGACTGCGGAATCGTAGTATACGAGTTCGTACTCCAGTCGCGCTATTACATTCACTTTCGAGCAAATACCCTTGGGAAAGGTATGAACCCCCTTATCCTCCCAGCTATTGGTTAAATAGTACCACTACTGTTCTAGGAGAATAGCATTGGCATTAAATAACCTACAAACGTTGATATGCCATTAAACAAAGAAACCAAACCAAATCAAACAAAATGGTAGTACCTGTTAGACTCCCATCTATGGGTCAGATAGATCTATTTAAAAATTATTAGTATTAGATTGAAGTACTTAAAACCATATAACTATGGGCAAATTATTTCTATTAAGTTACTTGAAGCATTAATTGTTTATAAATGACTATCATTAGTTACTAGAATTCATAATTACTGACAAAAAAGAAAAGAGCTGATTTCAGCATTAGATAACTCAACAAGGGTTGACATGCCATAAAACCAACTCGTAGTAGTAGTAATAACAGAATTTGTCAATCATTGTTGTTCTTGCAGATCACTGTAAAAATAAAGAAAAATGAGAAACAGGCGAAATAACTGAACCTTCTTGAAAAAATGAAGGTGACAGTGATACCAGTCATATATGGTGTCCTTGGAACAATCCCAAAAAGACCTGGAAAACAGAATTCACACTGTTCAGACCATGATACTACTAAGATCAACTAGGATACTAAGAAGAGTCCTGGGGAGCTGCAGTGACTTGCTGTCACTCAGACTTCAGTAAAAATCATCAGTTACTACTAATGTGGCAAACTTGCAAAGAGATAGTGATAATACTGATAATAACATAGCAACTTTTAACATTTTCATGTTACATGCAATAAATCAGCTACCCAAGCTCACTGCTTCTGCAGCTGAAAGAATATAGGCATATGCATACAGGAACAGAGATATTACAATAGCAAATTAGAAATTGAAATATCATGAATCTAGAAATGGAAGAATATTTGTGTCAGCTTCTCTATAGAAAAACTCTGTCAATGCCACTCTTGGAGTTGTGGGAATGCTTCTCAGTCCTTGTGCCTTTAAAATTACTGAACAGCATAGAGAATTTTTTAAAAGAAAATTAATCAATTTAAATATCCTTAAAGCCATCAGATTATTGTATTTGTATTATTAATCTTTGATCCAAATTTTGGATTAGAGTGTAGTATCTGTATATTCTGCTTAGGACATACTTCTCTTTCTGAATCTTTTGTAAATTTAGAAGTTTCTGGTGAAAATTTAAAAAATTGGTCTATGACAAGGTAGTATCTTGTAATGATGATTCGCTGACGGTTAATCAAAGAAATTTGGAACCAACATAGATGAGAGTATTATTTTCCATTAGTGAAGTCCGTGATTCAAAGAATCCATCTCAAAAAGCAGAAACAAAGACCTAATTATTTGATTGTTGCTGATTGCATGACTTTTTCTCCATATTTGATATGAGGAAAAATCTAAAGATTCAAAGACTCAGGTGAGTGAAACACTTTGCAATATTCCTGTATATGCCAGTTTGCTGTGCATATATCACATTACCAAAGCAGTTCAAGCTGTTGCAGGTAGTATCATGGTAGTTGGTGAGCTGACATGTCATGCATTGCTTCACTCTGTGTAATTTGAAAATTACAAAGATGAACATAAAACGTAGTCTAATTTGTGAACTTTGAGTTTGAATTGGTCCATAATGCTGTGGAAACAAGCAAAAACATTTATATGAAAGGTGAAGGCATAGTTGGTCACAATAACTAGATGCTACAATGAATTTATCTCAGGTTGTAAGACGCTCAACAATCAGGCACGGTTATTTAGTCATAAAACTATGGATTTTAAAGCCATGTTCCAAGCCATAAAGGTGAGTAGCACTCGAAAAGTAACAGGTAAACTTGAATTCTCACAGTGGTTTGTCACCTTCACAACTTGAGCAAAAGCATCTAAAACTGCTGAATTGTACCTCACATTACCAAAAATTGCAAAACTTTTGATTGACCCTAGGATTTGCATTTAGTTTATTTGAGGTATGTTTCTTGAAGCTAGAATGTTCAGCTATTTGACAAAAATTCTTTTGTCGTATCTGATTTTCCATGCCAATAACTTTTTCATCACCTGAACATTTATCTAAGATTTATAAATTGCCTTTGATAGAAAGAATTATTTCCTTGATTATAAAATATTTTATACTTACCAATAATAAGCCTAATGAATTTTTTTTTAATTGTTGCAACAATAGCCTGGCTAATGACTTTAAAGACCAGTAACAAAGAATAGCAATTTAAATTTTCTTTATTATTTTTTCTTGAAAGAAGATAATTTGTGCTAAAGTGTCAACAGCTTTACTTTTTTGTGTGTGTGTTTCAATAAATTTGAAAAAATTGTCTTGTATAAAGAGGCAAAAGACTAAAACAATTTTACTAAATAATTCCGATGAATAGATGTCTCTTGTGATTTCTCAGATACCAAGATTTAATAGAAACCATTGTGATTGTATAATGTTCCACTAAAATAATGAAATCGTGATATCTTTGGATTACAAGTAGAAAAAGAATTACTAAATAGTGTATGTAATATATATCCAAAGAAAATAAGATGTGCATGATTCTATTTGAGAATATATAAGAGGATTCTTGTAAATCTCTAGGAGTGCTCAATGTATGATAATTTTATACAGAGCAAATTCATATGATTGAAAAAAAAACTCAAAACATCATTTGGCTATTATAAGTAAAAGTAAAGTTGGCGACCGTAGTCGAGGGCGACCCGAAAGCTCCCTTTTCCATAGCTACTACACCAAGGTGTAGGGAAGGGCGCTACTCCTTTCCCTGAATTGCTCCACTTTACCCTTGATACGTACCTTATATTGCTGAGTGTTAAGCAAGGAGGTATCAAGTACCATTTTGAAAGTCTTTGGTATGACCCGACCTGGGATTGAACCCAGGTCTCCCGGACCATTGGCGAACACTCTACCCATTAAATTTTAAAATAAAGTAAAATAATAGAATGAGTAAATTAATGCATAATAACCAAATGACAAATTGTTGAGTTTTCAATTATATACTTAAAATTTAACATTAAAAGTGTTTTTAATTTGAAAAATCTTTAAAGCACTTAATACTCAAAAAGGCAGTGCAATATTACTATTTTTCAAGTATGGGGGGAAAAAATATGTATGTGTGTGCATGCACACACACACACACACACACTCAATGGAAAAGAGAATAAAACACCTGACTCAGTTCCAGATTGCCCAGTCGGCTGGAGCTGTAGAATACACTATGCCTCTCAGCAAAGGGGTAAGACCTCCCCACCAATGAGTGTCCTGGATATATAACACTAAACAATCTGATGGTGAGGTTCCAGTAATGCTGACGCTTAGGAGAATGCAGAGTATCTCTTCTTTGCCATCACTCCCAGATCCACTCTGGCCCAGTGTGGTAGTACTTGATAGGGTCCTATCTATGAGTCAAATAGAACTTAACTGCATATTTATGCTAAACTGAATTGTTTAAAATAGAACTGTTTTGACATTTAACTGTTTGTAAACAAAACCTATACTTATACTAAACTGAATTGTTTGAAAGTTTTTATCAAAATGATTTAATTCAGCATTAAAGGACCCGAAAATGGTTGATATGCCATAAAAAAAACTACCAACCAGAGTTCCACAATTATGGTCCTCAGGCAAGCTAGTATTCCACATGTCTGACTTATATATATGAAAAAGGTGTTTTGAATGCTTGCATGCAGTAGTGTAAAATATATACACACACTTGCTATACCAAGCCAGTCTTTTTTTTCTGATTGATTAGAAATCATGTCAAATCTAATCAGTATTTTCTTCCCCTCTCTATCATGCCCAGCCCTGGTCTATCTTTAATCCATTTCTTTACATTTTCTGAAATTGCACTATTTTTCTTATCTACCACTTCCTTACATTCTTCATTTATTTTTTTTATTTCTGTTATTTTCATATTCTTTACTTGTTCTATTGATTAAATAAAGGTCAAGCATAAACCGACTTAAGTATCCAACACCATCTCTTATTTGGCCTCAAAAGTAACAGTCTGAACACTGCTTAATTAGAATCAAATGTGTCACTTTGTCTTGTCTCACTTTATTTCCTTCTAATTAAGAACTACTCCACCCACATACATCTTCTACCTCGTTACACTTTAAGGAACTGTTATTTGGATGTCAGCTAATTTGTTTCTTGCTCGATATTTGATTTGTCTCTTAATTCCTGTCAGCACCAGAGATACTCAAAAAATAAAAAATCTGACTTCAGTGGCAGCCATTTTACTATGCACAAAGCATGTTATTTTCACTAGTTACCTCTTCCTTTTCCTTGTTCTTTTAAAAAGCTAATGATTTTTCAAAGCATCTTTATCCCATTCTTATTTGTTTTGTTGACGGGATTTAGAATACACCAATCGCATCCTCTCCAGATGGTTAAGACTTCCCTCACCAAAGAAAAGATATAACTGCATCCATTAGTGAGGTTTCAGTTCTAGATGGGATCCTAACAGGCACTACACCTCTGGGTCAGAGTGGAACTGGGAGTAATGTCAATGACGAGGTACTTTACTATTCCCAAGTCTCTAGAATTGAAATCCCCACTATCAGATGCAGTTTAGTTCATACAAAGTGTTAGGATAACTGAATTATCCCCCTTAATGAATTGCCGGTTTAAAGAAGATCAACTGTGGTGCTAGTTGATAATTTGCATTAACCAATCAACAGCCAATTGGAGGACAGCAGTTTGTGAGGGCTGCCTATTTAAGCTCAGTGTTTGGAAGACCACAGTGTCAAGAACTTAAATAGAGGAATCTATGCCAGAAAGAACAACATGGCCTGTAATATGAAGACCCCACCACAATTCAGAGAAGATAAGGATGATTATGAGACCTGGAGAAAGGATTTAGAACTCTGGACTATGTATACAGACTTGCCCAAGGAAAAATGGGCTATTGCAATCCATTTAGATTTAATAGGAAAAGCAAGACAGACTTCATCAGAATTGCCCACTACAGAAATAAGCACAAGAACAGGATACCAGCTATTAATTGAAAAGCTTGATTAAGTGTTTTGCCAGGATAAAAATTGGAGCTCCTTTAATACCAATTTGGCATTGGAAAATCTCAAAAGAGAGCCTGATGGCAGCATTGAAGGATATTTAAGTGAGTTTGATAGCAGGGTCTAAAAAATAAAAGAAGTTAATATAGAACTCCCTGATGTCATATTGGCTTGTAGATTGTTAAAAAGCTGTAGCTTAGGGCATCTACATTTCCAACTGGCATTATCAACTACACCACAGATGAGTTTTGATAATGTGAGACAAACATTAAAAAAACTATTTACAAAAAAGAGTGGCCTATTGAATACTCCTGAAAGTGAATGTACTCAAACCTTAGTGAAAAGTGAACCCAGTATGGATGCTGAAGCATTTTACAACAGATAGAACTACAAACAATGTGGCAATGACAGAGGTTACCAGAGAAGGGGAAGAGAAGGAAAGAATAACCCACTCGGTGCTGATGACAAAATTACACGTTTTATTTGCAAATCTCGTAAACATTGGTCTCATAGTTGTCCCCATGCCAATGATAGTGAAGCAGGGGAGGTGCAAATATTATTGATGTCATTAGAAGAACCACTAAATGGAGTTATGGATGCCTTAACAGTAGAAGCTATTGGTTTTGTTCTTCTAGACCTGGGTTGCTCAAGAACTGTATGTGGACTGGCATGGCTTACCAGTTTATTAGATACCTTGGATGCAAAGGAAAAACAAATGGTGAAAACTGAGCCATCGAATTCCACATACAGATTTGGAGGTGGACAGAGACTAAAAGCTCTGAAAAATGTTAGCATACCTTGTGTCATGGCTGAAATAATATGATAATCAGGACAGATACTGTGGACTGCAATATACTCTTGTTACTGAGTAAGTCATCAATGTAACGAGCAGGCATGATAATTGATTTAAACAAAAACTTAGTGAATGTGTTTGGGAAAGTTCTTCAACCTGATATGTCAAGTCATGGACACTATATGATCCCTATTTTTAGGCCCCCTATAACCGGGATGGTACAAAGAGTGCTTTTGCTTAAAAAAAAAACAATAGGACCATCAGAAAATTGTACTTAAATTGCATAGGCAATTTGCATACCCATTATATGAAAATAGCCTAATTGAAGCAATAAAAAGGATTTCTGACTTTCGCAGTGTTTGCAAGCGGTATAGGAAAAACTCTCTCAATTAGTGGCAGATAACTTAAATGCTAAGCACAAGGCAAGAGAAGAATTTTCCAAAAATGAAACTAACGAGAGGATACATTGTGCTCTTCTTCATCAAGTGAGATCGAAAGAAGATCTAGAATTATTAAAAAATGGAGATAGAGTTTACTAGAAGTGAAATAAAAATGATAGATGGCATAGCCTGGGAGTTATAATCTGGCATGATGGAAAACAGGTGCTAGTTAGACATGGAGGGACCTATTATAGAGTCCACATTTGTAGACTCCAAAGTATTGAGTTGCAAAATAGGAAGACACCTCTAGAAATACCTGAAGGAAATACTGAACCAGAAGAAAGTGACCCAAAAATTAACAGGGGAGAGGATGAACATAATGGCGTCAAAAGGGAAGACAGTGTAGGAAATACTGAACAAGAAATTGGCCCCAGCACAATGAATGTTCCAAAAGTTGTGGAATCAATTAAGGAGAGTTTCTCCATTGAAGCTCATAACACTGACACTTTTAAATATATTGGTTTGAATATTGTACAGAAAAAGACTGGATTGAAATTAATCAACAAAATTACATAAACAGGAAGAAAATGAAGTAATAGGGTAAGTGAGGAAGAATTAAAGAACTTGGAGTGTCTTGTTGGTCAGTTGAACTGGGTTAGTGCTCAAATGTATCCAGATGTGGGTTTTGATATGTGTGAGCTGAGTGGAGCAACTAGAGTGGAACAGGTTGAATATATACGCAAAGCGAATAAAGTAGTAAAGAAAATACAGGAAAGGACAATCAGTTTGAAGTATTTTTCTTTGGGCAACATAAAAGAATTAGTGATTGAATGTTTTAGTGATGCAGTATTTGGTAATTTGGAAGGAGGAGGATCACAGGGAGGATATATCATTTTTCATGAGTAACTATGAAAAAAAAGAATTTGAGTTGTAAAATCTTGAGCTTGAGGAAAAGTGGGGGCGGAGTCACACATCACAAGATGAGGTTAATAGGGAGGTTATTCCAGTATGGCAATGGTCCACTTGGCTTGAAATTAGCTGATGCTCTGGGCGTTTTGAACAGGTGCACTGTTGTGGTGAAGCAGCCATGATTTGTCCTACCACAGCTTTCATCTGTTTTTGCACACTGAGCAAAGAATATGTTGCAGAATCTCCTTATAGACTTACTGATTGATCATCTGGCTCTGAGGAAATACTTACTGTGGACAATGCCCCCTCACATAAAAAAACGTATTCAATATGATTTTGACTGTCTTGCTTTCTTCAGCCTTGGCAACATTAGAGACTTTCAATGACAGCTCTCGTACTTCAGGTTGTACTCAAAAATCTGTCTCATTGCCAGTGATGACTCTTACGAAACAAGTCTAGGTCAGTCTGAAGATGCTCAATGATGTCCTGACACTCCTACTTGCAATGCTCCTTTTGATCATCATTCAACTGTCTTGGCACCAATTTTGTGCTGACTCTACACACACCTAAATCTCCAATAATAATCTTCCAAACACTATCCTTTTTAGTTTCCAGCTGATTTGCAATCATTCAAACAGTCAACCAATGACCGACACACCTCACCTGCCTTACACGCTCAGTTCTGCTAGTAGAAGGCCTTCCTCTCCTGAAATAATCTTTCACCTCCTTACACCTCTCTTTGAACCTTTTATGCCACTCAAAAACACATGTGCATGATATGGTATAATCTCCATAAACTTGCTGAAGCATCTCAAGTACTTGTGACAGTTTCCTTTCTTCTCCCACCCCGAATGGGCAAAAAATTTCAACTTTATTCATTGCTTGGTGTTCATTCTTTCCTCAGTGTTCATTGCTCAACAACCTGAAAAAGAGGAGGTATAAACAAAGGCATGTGAAAAAGAAAAATGTAATAGTTGCAGGAAGCTAAGATTACAGTTATATACTCCCATGATATCATATTAGTTGATAACACAATTCACTTTTCCCTCTCTTGCTCACAGCTTAGCCAGTCCTGTTACTTTTCAGACAGACCTTGTGTGTGTGTGTGTATATATATATATATATATATATATATATATATATATATATATAAAATTGGCCCATTGGCATAATGGTTAGTGTTTGCCAATGGCCCAGGAGACAGGTGTTCAATCACTGTTTGAGTCAAAAAATGGTACTTAATATACTTTCTTGCTTAACCCTCAGCATTATAAGGCATGGAGTAGCCAGGGAAAGGAGTAGTGCCCTTCCCTACACCTCAGTGTATGAGAAGGGAGCCTTCGGGTTGCCCTCAGCTACAATCGGAGAAGGGAAATATATATTACTGAATCGTTCAAAAGGTTTTAAGCCTCACCAGAATGAAGTCATAGTTGAATATTTTTCTCATGGCAACCTACTACCACTTATAAAACGAGAAAAACTAATTCAGATTTTTCCCGTTTTGTGTTAGATTGTTACCTCAACAAATACGTTCACCTATGCTCTTCTTTCTGGGTGAGGTTTAGAATCTTTTGAACGACCCTGAATTTTGTGTGTGTGTGTGTGTGTGTGTATATATATATATATATATACACAAAATTCAGGGTCATTCAAAAGATTCTGTGGGCAATCAAAAACGTATTCTATATATATATATATATATATATATATATATACACACACACACACACACACACACAAAAAAAAAATTCTTCTGACTTGGATTAGTTATACCTGTTAGGATCAATGTATTGATTAAATATTCTGGTGATTATTAGTATTGGCTTGGAATACTTGAAACCATATATGTGTGAATGAATTGATAAAGGATTATTATCCAATTGAAATACTTGAAATCATACAATTAGGTAATAATTATTAGAATTAGATAAAAACACCACTATTTAATAATAGTAAAAATTTGTTGACACAGTTTATATGGTTTCAGTTATTATTAATACTTTCAACCAAAAAGGACCCTGGAGTAACTGGAGCTGCATCATCAGGTGCAGTTTAGTGTTATACCTAGTACAACCCTTTGGGGGGGGGGGGCTCCTCCCCTCTGCAGGGGATGCAGTTGACATATTCTACGTTTTGCTAACAAGGCAGACCGTACTTCTGGCCTTATCTAAACTCAACTCAGTGAATGACAAAACATTCAATGTTATTCCAGTTTTATTGTATTTGTCGTCTGCATTTTCTTGTTTTTAATGTGATAAAAGAATACAGTATGTATTTTATGCAATAAATGACCCCTAATTTTTAACCACAAAAATGTTTCTACCCTATATTGCTTATAATGAAATCCCTAAATTTTGGCTATGCTAGCCTACAAAAATATTTTTTCAACAACCTATTTTAAAACATAAATCAAAATTTTAAATGAATGACTTCTAAATTTTGGCTATGCTAGTCTACAAAAATTTCTTCCACATCCAGTGATATAAGCAATAACATTCAACCACTTCATACTTTCAAAACTGCTGCAATCAAAATCAATGTGATACTCCAAATAAACAATGTTGTCTAGACTTTGCTGTATTCTATCCGATTTACTTGCTTATTCTGTAGTTAGTTGATTGTTTTACAGCATATCAACCCTTGTAGGTTATTTCATGCCAAATCCTGTTTATACATATATATTAAATATGTATGATTTGCAAACAAATAATTTTTTGTAACAATTTTTACATGAGCCAGGGCCCATTTGTTTGAACATTTAAATGGTTTGAAGTATTGTTAACGGTAAGTTTTATTTACACACTGTTAAATGGTTTCAAGTATTTCTATCAAATATTAATAGTTCTATTTGGCATGGTTAAATGGTTTTTAGTTTCCAATATAGTAAATGATTAAACTGTTGTGACCCATAGTTGAGACCTTAACAGGTACTATCACTCTGGGTCAGAGTGAACCTGGGAGTAATGGCAATGAAGGGATACTCCACATTCTCCAAAGTTTGAATTTTATCATCTTTACTAATAACCTTTGCTTTAGATATAATTTCAGTGGGGATAGTTTGAAAGTTTTGGAAAGGTTAGACCGAGAAACAAGGGAAGCCTCAACATTTGGTAAACATATCTTATGTAACATATTTTTAAAAAAATTGCATAATCTGATCAAAAACAGCAATATTGTAAAAAGAAAAAAAAATTCAAGATTAAATTGGATGGTGAGAAATGGTAAGAAAACGAATTTAAGAGAGTATTTTTTGCAGCTATTGGATGAATTTAACAAAGAATGATCTTCATATAGACATTGTATTAATGGCCTAGTGGGTAGAGTGTTCGCCAATGGTCCGGGAAACCGGGGTTCAATCCCAGGTCGAGTCATACCAAAGACTTTAAAAATGGTACTTAATACCTCCTTGCTTAACACTCAGCAATATAAGGTACGTATCAAGGTTAAAGTGGAGAAATCCAGGGAAAAGAGTAGTGCCCTCCCCTACACCTCGGTGTAGTAGCTATTGAAAAGGGAGCCTTCTGGTCGCCCTTGATTATGGTCGCCAACTTTACTTACTTATTAATAATGTATATATTCTCTGCAAAGATGATTTTTTTCTTTTTTTAAGATGGTAAAAAGTGGAGATGCCCAAAGAGGCATAACAAAGAAATAATTGAAAGATTTGTTGCTTTTTCAGGTAAAAATTTGGTCTTAAAAAGTTGTTCATTACCTGAGTTTTATAGTCCATAATTTTAAAGATAGTGTATCTAAAAATTAATTACATGAATGTAAAAATGATTCATTGGATTTTATTTATTTATTTATTTATTTATTACATTAATCTGATTCATCTCATCAGGAATGAATTCTCTAACAGATTTTGAATTTAGGTTAAGATATTTATATGAATTGTATTACTTCAGATTTGATACTTGAGATTTTTGATTTATAGGACAAATTATTTGTTAAACTACATCAGCACATGTCAAACTGTGAATACCGAATGTGTAGAAAACCACATGCACAAACAGTCGCATGTGACATAATCATCTTTAGAAGGAGTCCCTATGGCATAGTGGTGGAGGTGCCCATGGTGTAATGGTTATCGTCACAGGAATTGGACACGGCGACACGAGTTCAAATCCTGGACTGATTGCATTTCAGATAGCACTAAGACCCTTGGTAAAGGTATGAATCCAATTATTCTCCCTCCAGCTATGGGTAAATAGTAGGGCAAACTAGGTTCTTCAGCCTTGGTGAGGCAACTAGTCTAGGAGAAGGAAAACTCTGAATTCAAACCTGTTAAACTCCACTTAAAAAATTGACCTTGTGTCATATCCTGTCTGAGCAGAGGGGTTGGGTAAATATGGTATAGTGGTTAATGTGCTGGACTCAACAATCGAAGAAGAGGATTTTTTTTTTTTTTTTTTTTTTTTTTTTTCAGAATCAGTGGGGATCATATTTCTTTTAACCAACATGTTTAAAAATATTTTCATCTGATTTATAATTGTAGTGCATTTAGTTAGAATAAAAAAAATTTTGAGGTTTGAACTGTGTGCAAACAAATGATTAATATTAAATTGTCTTATTAGATAGCAATACTTGAAACCATTTAACTGTGTACAAATAAATGAGCTCTGGCTCATTTAAAAATTGTTATCAATTAATTATCCATTTAGAAATCATGTTCATTTAATATATATGTATAAACAGGATTTGGTATTAAATAACGTACCACATGATATGCCATAGAATACAACCAAACAAACCTCTAAACTAATCTCATTTGTTTTGTAGCATGTTTTTTGTTTTATTTTTTTTAATCTTTAAAACAATAATTTATAGAAAATATTTTGATATCTTATTTATTCTTAGATGAAGTATTATTAATCTTTATTATTCATTCTGACTCTTGTTTTCATTTATCTTGATTTTTCACTGCCTTTTTACTAAAAGTCACTTAGCTTGTCATTTTATGACATCAAGATACAGAATGATGACTAGATTGAGCTGTTAAAGAAAAACAGATAAAAACTAAAATACCTGCCCAAATTAATAATAATGATTGACAATACTTTATCTGAAAACTGAAAGATGGAATAGAAGTTGCCAAAAAGACAGTTGTGTTCTTTCTGAAACACACTGCACTTCAAAATGCAATTCTAAACATCTCAAATTCTCAAAATAATCCTTTTTGCTAACATCAACCATGAATTTTCTATGTTTTCCTCCTCATTGCATGACAGTATTTCATAGAAGCTTACAGGCACCATGCTTTTTGATTTTTTTGAAAACGAATGCCAGGAGTGTTTTTTTTTTTTTTTTTTTTTTTTGAAAAGAAAAAAATGCTGATCAACAATTACTTCTTTTTAAGGCTTCCATAATTTTTTACAATATCACTATGTAACACAGATTTTGATTCTGGATAGTATTGTTGGTTGGTATTTTATATCATATTAACTCTTTTGGATTATTTAATGCTAAATCCTGTTTATATATATATATATATATATATATATATATATATATATATATATATATATAAAATCTGTGATTTGTTATCAACTAGTTTATAGATAACTGTTTTTTAATGAGTTGTTACAACTCATTTGTTGGCACACAGTTAAAGGGTTACTAGTATTTTTATCTAAAACTAATAATTCTATTTAATCATTTGTGTGCATACAATTAAATGGTTTCAAAAATTGCTATTTAAGATTAGTAATTTCATTTATCAAATATTTCTATGTAATATAAATAATTAGCCCACAGCTGTATGATTTCAACTAATAATAATAATCCTTAATAAATGACTGAACAACTCCATTTGACTCTTTGATGAAACCCTTGCAGTTATTACTAATCCAGATCAGAGAGGACCTGGTAGTAATAGCAATGAAGGAGTACTCTACATTTCCCAAAGCTCCAGGACTGGAGCCTCACCATTACATGCAGTTTAGTGTTGTATCCAGGACTTTAGTTGGGAGTGGGTCTTACCCCTCTGTAGAGGTGTGGTCAGCGTATTCTACAGCCCAAGCCAATAGGGTTGAATAGTGTGTTATTTTGTAATTGTACCTACATTGTAAAAATATAGAAAATGGATATTTGCTTTTCTGCTCATGATCATCATGTCATACTGCTAGCACAGATGTCCATGACTCTCTCTCTCTCTCTTCCTCCATTCGTCCCTATCATCCATCACTCTGGGCAAGTCTTCCAGCTGTGGATAATTAACCTTTTTTTTTTTTTTTTTTTTTTTGTAAAATTGACAAATTTGTACATTTTCATTTACATACAATCTGATCTGATGCAGAAGGTGCACAGATACGACATTGATCCACATACTAATTAATGCATAAATATTTTTTATGGATACTATGCTAGTCTTAATTAATGAGATTTTTAAAACTTTGGCAATCTTTTTCCAGGTATTCGTATACTTGTAAAATCGGTGGTATTCATGGATATGATTATCAGCTATCAAATATGTCTATAGAGCCATTTTTTTTAATGCTTCACAAAATTTACAACTCCCATAATGAGTGGAAAGTATCGAGGATTGAGGCTATCTTTTTAACAACTCTTATACTGAGCAATTATCTGGTTTAATAGAAGAGAGTGCCACACCTAGATATATTGAATTCACAGAAAAGCCAGGGTAATTACCATCTTTGCATAATAACAGGAATAATTAAAGACATCAATTATCTGTTGCCTTTTCTCAGCAACATGGAGGTGCCAAGACTCTACAACCATTTTTTTTTTCTTTAATCTCAAATCTAATAAACAACTTGTTAACTAACTTTAATCAGAACATGTAAACAAGATGCATCAACATGAGAAGTTCTTGTTATTAAGGCACCCTCGGGAATTTAAGATTGCTGTTATACCAAATTTGCTGTTCTCTTAGGTAGATTTTTATATGATGTGCGTTAAGTAGGAGAATCCAAACATTATTCAGTTGTCTAAACCTTGAATATGCCGACTGTATCCCTTACAGATAGGTAAGACCTTCTCTAAATGACATCCTGGGTATGACACTCTGTTCCATCCTGTTGTGGGGCCCCAGTTTTGAAGCTCCAGGAAGTTGCCATTACTCCCATGTTAACTCAGACCCAGTGGTAATACCTGCCAGGGTCCAATAGATCTGTTTGAAGAGTATTTGTACTGGGTGGGGCAGAAATTCCTCACATTTTAAAATGTTACCTTTCTAGTGCAAGTGAACTTAGGTAAATGGTAATAATAGCTTTATCTAGCTAATATCTTAGCACTTTTTTTTTTTCCAAATACGATCTGTTATGGATCAGTGAACACTGTTTGTTGTTGAAATGTCTATTAAGACAGGTGAATCTTTGATTGCTACATTTTCATGCACATTTCATATTGCATCAGAATATGGGACATATTTCTGCTGCATCCTATATAATTGCTTTCTAACAATTATTATTACTAGTTGCTTGAAATACTTTAAACTATACAATTATATACAAATTAATAGAATTAGGTTGGAATACTTGAAACTCTATAACTGTTCAAATTATTTTATGGTTGAAAATTGGGTCCCATTAATAACTCTTCAGGTATTGTTTACTTAATTCATCTCATTGCCCTGTCATTAGAACTTAGAATACACTGATTATGAAGTTAGTCCACATGGCGTAGAGGCTAATGTGCTGGGCTGCAAAATCATAGCAAGCAAGTTCAAATTCCAGTCTTGCTGTTATATTCTTTTGGGGGGCTAATACCTTTGGAGAAAGGTATGAATTTCCTTATTACACCCCTACTAGATATGTGATAAAGTGCCACAACTGTTCTTCTACAAGGATGGTTTTGGCATTAAATAACCCACAAAGGTTGAGATGCCCTTCAACAAAGAAACCAAATCTAACCTATACTGACTGCATTCCATGTAAAGGGTGTCCTGGGTATGACACTATACTGCATCCATTGGTGAGGTTCCAGTTTTGGATCTCAGGAAAGTGTGGAGTCATCCCTTCATTGCGATTACTCCCAAGCCCACTCTGTCTTTATGGTGAGGTTGGTGAGGTCTGATACTAACAAATGTCTTCTTAGACCTATAACTCAATTGAAATAGTTTTTTTTTTTAAATCCCATTAACTTTGAAACTAGCAGGGGCATCTCAAAGTTTAATGATTTGAAATCTAGTAAAGTAGATCTTCACTACTGAATAGTGAGTTCAATCCTCATTGGTGCCCCATTACTTTCACAGCTTTTTGTGTCTTTGGTATGATACTAAACTGCATCTGGTGGTGTAGCTCCAGTTCTGGAACTTTAGGAAGTGTAGAGTCATGTTTTTGTTGATATTACTCCCAGATCCACTCTGTCTTGGAGTGGTAGTACCTGTTAGGATCCCATCTATGGGTCAAATTGATCTGTTGGAAAATTCTTTGTATTCAATGGGAATACTTGAAATCACATAACTGTGTGCAAATTGTTTGTTTCAAGAATAGTTACTTGAAACTATAATTGTCTACAAATTTACTTGAAACCAAATAATTCCTTCTGAAAAAAAAGGACAAAAATAGATTTTGGAATTAAAAGATAAGGGTTGACAAGCCATAATACCAACAAGTGCAGTAAGAAAAAAAAATATTACCCTTTTACAGATTATTGCTCTGTATACAGATTTATATCATATCCAGTTTGGAAGATAAAATGTTATATTTAGAAATTAACACACTTCTACTTAGTCTCACATTCCATCTTTTTAATTGTTTCAAGCTTATTAATTGATTAGACTTTTTGAATTTCTTTTCGGTCTTCAGTGCTACTTCAATAGATGTTATTTTAAGGTTTACTAATTTTATTTATTTATTTTTCATAAATAACTCAATGGCAGTAGTCCATGATATTATTAACTAAAGGGGTAAAGGATTCTAATTAGATGTCTTCATTATATTGATTGCCCATTTGGCTGGGGCTGTAGAATACACTGACTGCAACTCTGCAGAGGAGTAAGACCTCACCCAATGAATGTCTTGGATATGACACTAAATAATCTGATGGTGAGGTTCCAGTAATGCTGGGGCTTTAGGGAATACAGAGCTCCCCTTCATTACCATTGCTCCCAGGTCCACTCTGGCCTGGCGTGGTAACACCTGATAGGGCCCTATCTATGGGTTAAATAGAACTAACGGTATACTCATGCTAAACTGAAACCATACTTACATTTAAACTGCATCCTTATACTAAACTGAACTATTTGAAAGAGAACTGGTTTTTGACATTGAAACTGTATTTACACTAAACTAAATTGTTTATCATAGGACTGTTTTGACATTGAAACTGTGTGTAAACAAAATCTGTATTTATACTAAACTGAATTAGCTGAGTTAGAACTGCTTGACTAAACTGAATAGCTTGAAATAGAAATGTTTTTATCAATTAAACTGTGTACTCATGCTAAACTGAATTATTTGAAATCATCATCATCATCATGTCGTGCTGGTAGCACGGATATCCCTGACCCTCTCTCACCACTTTTCCCTATCGTTCATTGCCTCGGGCAGGTCTTCAGGACAACATCCTGTATCCTCACATAGTTGCTGAATGTATGTTCGTGCTGGTCATTCTGCTTTTGCACGGCCATGTGTGGGGGTCCGTAAGAGTACATCACTTATGAGTTCGTCCCTGCTTCTCCAGCAGTGTCCTGCATGTCTGGTTCGTCTAACTTGAATAGTTTTCGTGATAGGAGGCAGGTGGCTGTACAGTTGGTGTCTTGTGGGGTGTTGCCGCCAAGACTTGTTCAAGATTGCTCGCAGCATTCTTGTGTAATTGCCGTCTAGCTTCTTCTCCAGACGTATTGTTAGAGTCCATGTAGTGCATCCATATAGCAGTATCGATGTGATCACTGCCTGGATGAAACTGCGTTTCATTTTATTGGTTAGATCTGATTTCCAGAACTGATTATTTACATAAAAATGGATTTGGGATTAAATAACCTACAAAGGTTGATATGCCATAAAACCCAACCAACCAACCATTAATTATATTGAGAATTTGGAGACTTATGGGGAAAAAAAACATAGCTGGAATTAAGGATCTGTGAAATCATCATTGATGGATGAGAAATTGCTTTATTCTCTACATTGTTAAATTCCCTTTTCAATAGCTACTTCACCGAGGTGTAGGGGAGGGTGCTACTCCATTCCCTGGATTGCTCCACTTTTCCCTTGATCCTTACCTTATAATACTGAGTGTTAAGAGAGGTGGCATCAAGTACCATTTTTTGAGTCTTTGGTATGACTTGACCTGGGATTGAACCCCGGTCTCCCAGACCATTGGTGAACACTCTACTCATTAGACCAATGGCCCGGTGTTTCATATTTTTGTTTATATATTATTCATATTTTTATTTACAATGTTTTAAGAGGAAATCTTCATGGCATATTTGTTAATGTGCTGAACTATGACATTGAAGCTAAAGAGTTCCAACTCCAGTCACACTGTTATATTCCCTTTCAGATTAATGCCCTTCGTATAAAAGGTATGGGTTAAACCACACCACTACTGGTCTTCTACAAGGATGGCTTTGGCATTGAATAACCCCAGGAAGTTTATATACCATTAAACAAAGAAACCAAAATCAATGTTTAATTTTTTTTTTTTTTTTTTTTTTTTTTTTTTGCATTAAAAAATACTTGATAATGCTACCATTAATTATTAGATATTATTTGTTATCAAACTCCATAGCTTTGCAACTCTGTAGGCAAAAATAAAATTACATAAATATATATTAGGTGTACTTATTTTTAGACTGCTACATTTTCATATTTTGTTAACAATGATATATATATATATATATATTATATATATATATATATAATCAATCTCATTGTTAACAAAAATGAAATAGTTATATATTTAGGCATTTTTTTATAGTTCCAATGCTGTATAGAGCTTGATAATAAATAATACTTAACAATGTCAGTTTTCATTGTACATTCTACTGGAAAAAATCAATTCCTGGTATTTTTTTGAAGAAAATTAACATTTTATAAAGAATTGTTTCATGTGTACTTATTTATGGTGTGTGTGTGTGTTTTTTGGGGGTTTTTTGTTTTGTTTTTTTTATTTATATATATATATATATATATATATATATAAAGTATTTACTGGGCCATTGGCT
Organism: Sepioteuthis lessoniana; assembly: GCA_963585895.1. Lineage (NCBI taxonomy): Eukaryota > Metazoa > Mollusca > Cephalopoda > Myopsida > Loliginidae > Sepioteuthis > Sepioteuthis lessoniana. The sequence continues at coordinate 42,253 of CAUZXS010004518.1, read as the reverse complement.
TATTGGTTAGAGTGTTCACGAATGGCCCAGGAGACTTGGGTTCAATCCCAGGCTGAATCATACCAAAGACTCAAGAAATGATACTTGATGCCTCCTTGCTTAACACTCAGCATTATAAGGTATGGATCAAGGGTAAGTGGAGCAATCCAGGGAAAATAGTAGCACCCTCCTCTATACCTTGGTGTTGTAGGCATTGAAAACAAGCTTTTGGATTGCGCTCAACTTATATATATATACACACACACAATGTGTGTGTGTGTATATATGTATATTCATATACATGTAATCATATACGTTAGTTTTGATCAAAAGTTCAAGACTGAAGTTGCATTTACCAAAACAGAAGTTGAACAATGAAATATTAATTCTCTTCAGAATTTTCTCGTTGATATTCAACTCACTTATTCAAGTGGGTTTTCCTCTCGTTGAAAAACCTCTGGAACTCTTATTCTGAAATAGTGTGAAGTTTCAATGTCTTTTTTTTTTTATGTGCTCAAATCTCTCATCTTTGCAATTAATTTTCAGTTTAGGAAACAAGAAAAGGTTAATCTGAGAAAGGTCTGGTAAATATCAAGTGTTGCACTTGCACAATACTGTCTCTCACCAAAATCTACAGCTCTAAAATTACTGAAAGTTGCTTCTTTAATTTTTTTATTCCCCCCTCCCCCCAAGTTGTCTGTCAGTCTTGTCATCAGGGCTTAGAATATACTGACGGTATCTCTTGTAGTGGAGTAAGACCAACTTCAAAAAGGAGCATCTTGTGTTTGACACTAAACTGCATCTGATTGTAAGACTCCAAGTCTGAGGAGTGCAGAGTATCCCATTCATTAGCATTACTCCCAGGTCCACTCGTTTGCAGAATGGTAGTACATGTTAGTGTTCCTTCTATGGGTCAAATAGATCTTTTTAAAAATGATTCATATTTAATAGGACTGTGTGCCAAAAAAAACCCTCTTAAATGCTACACAAAAACTGTAACTATAAACGTACCATGAACACAATTCCCTAGCCTCTAGGCATAAAATAACCTTAGATGAGTTGATAGGCCATTAAAATTATTCAAATTGTTATGGATTTTTTTGGACAGCATTGTAAACATCAACACTTATTATATAAATTGTTCATTTCTGGAAACATCTTTAGTTTCCTTTTTTTTTTTTCTTTTTTTTCTTTTTTTAACTTAAAGAATTGGTAGGAGTGTTTTTATTTATGAGTGATACTGCATTTCATTCAATGTCTAAAATAAATTTCTATTATAAAAAAATTTTATGCCTTTATTTCAAACTTTCATCTAGCAAAAAGATCTATGAGACTCATTCAATAAATAAGGTGAAATGTTGCCTAAGGAGTTGGCAATCAGAAGCACTGTTCACAGTTGCACCCATTTTTAAGGAAATCTAATGTGTGTGTGTTTGTTTTGTTTGTTTTTTTTTTGGAGGGAGGCTTGTTCTAGATAATTGTCAGTATGACCTTTACTGCACCCAGAACTTTTTCTTTAAGGAGAGTCAGTGTGTGTTTCGATTCCAAGGACTGTCTTTTGAACTCTGGCTCGTCGTGGCAAACCCATGTTTACTCCGTTTGTAAACATCTTTTTTGACTGGGCACCTCTGGTGGTGTAATGGTTAGCAAGCTAGACTAGCAAACCTATATGATTGAGTTTGAGTCTCATTGAGTGCCCCATTCATATGGCCTTGTGCCACATTTAAACAAAAAGCTTCATAAATTACATATTCTCTGAATAAAACCCAGCTAGTGCATTCTTCTGTAAATTTTACATAGTTTGCACTTCTCAACTGCTAAAAATTTTATACTAGACCTCTGTTCAAGCCTGGAATCTTCTCTTCTATTTGCTCCCATTTTGAATAGCCTCAAAAGAAATATTCTTGCAAGATTAGAATAATTTTTGCTATTAACCAATTCCAAACAACTGATTATATCTATGGAAAAAAAGAATTTGGCTTTCTTGAGAAAAAAAAATTCCCCTTATTTATTGAATGGACCTCACTTCTCCAAAAATAACTCCTCCAAACTAATTAATGTCAGTTTGATAATAACTTGACATAGAACTTTCTACACAAAATTATCTTAGTTTTATCTACAGCTCTCTTGAGAATTAGGAGATTTATATCCTACTTAGGTTTTAATCTATAACACATGTCAAATTTTTCCTTTCTATCTTTCTCTTTATTTGACTTAGAATAGTGAATTTAGATGCAGTTGTTTGCTCTGATGATTAAAAATAGGGTAAAAGCAAATGGGGGAGAGGGAAATTAGGCTTTTATGTCAAAGTGTCTGTTTGCCTATATTTTGTTAAAAAAAATTGTTGCTGACTTTGTGCTACCATCTTTGTTCAGCTTCATAAACTTTGTCATTCTACTCCACCATATCTATTGCCCTATTGGCAAGGCTTAGATAATGTACTGATATGTGTGTGTGTATGTATGTATATATATATATATATATATATATATATAAAGAGTAAATTGTACCTCACTTTGTGGCCACTTTTCTTGGTCCCACTTTACCACTTTAACAATTTTTGATTGATTGATTTTAACATGTCAACCCAACTAGGGTTATTTTATGCCAAGAGGTTAGGGATTCATATTTACTGTTTTTGTGTAGTTTTTCCTAAGTATTTTTTTTTTTTTTTTGCACACAGCCCTATTGATTACAAATAATTTTTTAACAGATCTATTTGACCCACAGATGGAATCCTAACAGGTACTATTACTGGGAGTAATAACAATGAAGAGATAATCCTCACTCCTCAGATCTCCAGAATTGAAGTTTTATCATCAGTTGCTGTTTAGTGCTATACCAAGGAAACCCATTTTTGGGTGGGTTATATTATCAGACATTGGCATGATGGTTAGAGTGTTTGCCGATGGCCCGGATGACCTGGGTTCAATCCCAGGTCAAGTCATATCAAAGACCCAAAAAATGGTACTTGATGCCACCTTGCTTAACACTCAGCATTATAAGGTAAGGATCAAGGGTAGAGTAGAGCAATCCAGGGAAAGGAGTAGCACCCACCCCTACACCTTGGTGCAGTAGCTATCAAAAAGGGAGCCTTCGGGTCACCCTCAACTATTGTCGCCAACTTACTTTTATATTGGGAATACAGTCAGCATATTCTAAACCCTGCTGAGAGTTAATTTTTCTCAAATCAAAAATCCCTGAAAGAGTCATTTTTAAATATAGCAGACCTAAGAAGAAAAAAGTTTGACAAAATTACAATATAACTATTATTTGAATCTCATGTGGTATAATGGTTAGCTAACTAGTCAAGGCAAACCATTACTATTGAGTTTGAGTCTCAATGGGTGTCCCATATATCAGGCCTTGTACTAAAGCTAAGCAAAACTTAGCAACTAATTATTTGAATCTTGACCATTTTGAAGTATTGAGATATCCTTTTTTTTTTTTCCTAATTTTAAAATTTAAATAAGGACATGTACACAGGTGAGTAACTTATACAATAAAATTATAATGTCTAGATGCCTAGGATTCATTTAGACTGGCCAATTCTAATTTTAAAATAAATTATGAAGCCAAATTAATACTTTCTTTTAATAAATTTTTTTTTGTCAAAACAGGATTCTACAAGTGTTACACTTGCAAAATCCTGTGTTTTGACAAAAAAAATTCTCACTAGACTTAGATCTGTGTAATTTTTTTTTTTTTCCTCAACTGAAAATTTACCTCAAGTAGAAGACATTTTACTTTTTTTTTTCTCTTTTTTTTAATACAGTAATACAGCTTTACATCATATTAAAAGATAAGTTTCAAAAGTGCTTCAGCCAATAAAAAACTTGCCAGAATAAGTGTGTTAAAAGGCAAAGGGTCTATTTTAAAGAAAATTAATATTTCATTCATTGTTCATTTTTGTTTTGGTAAATAAAGCTCAATACACATTTTGTAAATAAAAGCGTTGATGTAGAAATACATGACATGGGAGTTTCTTTTTAGGGGGTGTAGGTGATCTTATCTTGTTTTTTACTGAATAAGATTACTTTTTTTTTTTTTGCTTTTTTTTTTTTTTGCTTTTATGGTTATCAGATTCTATATACTAAGACTTTGATGAAATAACAAGAACTTCATATGATTACCTCATAAGCTTGAATTTTATTTATAGCACATGCAAAATGTGCTGATGAAAAATAAAATAACCAAGTACTTCAAGTCTAAGTGCTCATTTGTTTAGTGGACAGTTATCTGTCATGGATTGATAACCTTTGGATTATATGGTTCTGCTCTTGTTGTCACTCGTAATGATCAAAGCTATACACAAAGGCATACTTACACAAATAGAGGATAAAAATAAGATATATTTTTAAAAAAATGAAAGATAGAATATTCTTTTATATAATCTATTCTACTATGCTTGATGTACTGTACATTTATTTTGGTTTAATGGCACATCAAACATTGTAAGTCATTTAGTGCCAAATCCTTTTTATACATATATATTAAATATGATTTCTAAATGCATTTTGTAGATAATATTTTAAACGAGTCTGAGCTTCTTTTTTTTTTTTTTTTTTTTGCACACAGTTAAATGGTTTCACTTATTTCTATCCAATACAAATAATTCTATTTACTATCAATCATTTGTTTGCACTGTTTAAATGTCAAACTGTTCTATTTGACCCATAGATAGGAGTGGGGAGCACCTGATTGGGTGCTCCCCACTGAGGCCAAAGTGGACCTGAGAGCAATGGTAATGAAGGAGTACTCCACATTCTCCATATCTCAAAGGCTGGTGCCTCACCATCAGATTATTTAATGTCATACCAGAACACTCAGGGAGGAGGGTCTTACCCCCTCTGCAGAGATGCAGTCAGTTTATTCTACAGCCCCGCGAACTAGACCATGTACATTAGTAACGCATGTCAAATTATTATGGCCAAATAGAAATTATCAGAGCTTGATTTTTTTTTTTTTTTTTTTTTTTTAACGTGGATATTAAGTTCCAACCATGACATTCAGCTATAAGTTTTATGGTACAACTACTGTTTTTCTTTTTCTTCAAGAATGGTTTTGGCATTAAATAACCCATGGAGTTTGATATACCCTTAAACAAAGAAACCAAACCAAGTACTTGTAATGGTTGGTTCATTGTATTTTACGCCATATCAACCCCTATAAGTTATATAATGCCAACTCCTGTTATACATATATATCAAATATATATGATTTGTAGACCACGACATTACATCCAGTTTTGACACCAACTTCTTGCCCATATCTTTTTGTCCCCCTTCTCTCGCTCTGTCTTTTTTTTTAACGAGTAAGAATCCATTGAAAGAATTTTTTTCTCCCTTGTGTGTTGGCATATTCTACAACCCTAACTACTTGTAAAGTAGATATTGCAAAAAAATTTTCCAGCTCATTTAGTAGACAATCTCCATTATATTGTATTTTGGGGTTTATGAAGTCTCCTAATAGCCAGGCTTTCATAAAAAGGTCAAAGTCAAGAAATTGTACATTTTGATCTATAATTCATCCCACAAAGATCACATATTGTAGCAAGATTTTTTTTTTGTTTATTAACAGAGGAAAGAAAATTAATTTCCAATTCAATCCCTTATCTAACCATTATAATTTCTCAAGGGAGATAACTGTTAAGTGCTAAATCTAAAGCACTTATTTTATTCATTCACAATTGTAATATAGATTCTATAAATAGGATTTTGGTGTTGGGTTTAATTGCCATTGAAAGCAATCTTTAAACAAGTTGTGTATAAATATAATTTTCTTTCAGATCTTAAAAAAGATATTTTTGAAACTAATTTTTGGTGTTTATCATTCAAAAAAATTCTTCTATTCAGGCAATTTGTCAGATTTGAAAACTATTGAATTTTTTTGTGGTTTTAAATTGGGAGTCCTATTTACAATATAGATACAATATTAAAATGATCTCTAACTTTCTGTCAGTTAAAATTTGAAAATAAAACAGTAAATATGAATTGGTGTACTTGCATGTCAAAAAGTTGGATGTATTTTTTTCTTTTCTTTCCTTACAGTCAAAATTGAATGGTCCATTATTTATCTGAAGGGATGACAGGTCATGACATTCAAACACTTGCATTTATGTTCTCCAATAATATTATTGATGATTAATGATGCTATATCTAAAAATGGAATGGTCTAATGGAATGCAATCACCTCTGATAAATAAATCAGAGGTGATTGCAGGGCAGAACATTCAAACATGTTCATGTCTCATTTTATTGATATTATTAAAGTAAAGTTGGCGATCGTAATCGAGGGTGACCCGAAGGCTCTCTTTTCGATAGCTATTACACCAAGGTGTAGGGGTGGGTGCTACTCCTTTCCCTGGATTGCTCCACTTTACCCTTGATCCGTACCTTATAATGCTGAGTGTTAAGCAAGGAGGCATCAAGTACCATTTTTTGAGTCTTTGGTATGACTCAACCTGGGATTGAACCCATGTCTCCCGGGCAATTGGCAAACACTCTAACCACTAGGCCAATTGGTATTATTGATCATGCATTATTATTTATAATTTTAGATAATATAACTGTTCATGTCTAATTTATTTATTAAACTTTACTTAGTCTGGGATTTAGTCTGTAATTACTTACAATACCTCCTGTTACTAATTGGTCACCAATCTTCCAAGTATTGGTTTTAAGCTAAACATAGCTTTGATTTGACTCAAGGCTACACCTCTAGAGCACTTAGTAAGGATCAAACTCATTATCTAGTTATTAGTCTGTGAGACTAGCTCTTATAATTACACACAATGATGAGTTGCTCTTAAAAACTAAGCTTAACTCTGGCACAAGGCAGCAAGTTTGGGACATTTTGTCGCTATCAAAATAATTAGTTGTCTGAATTTCTGAGACAAAGCTTGAGGATTGTTATTATAAAGGGTTTTCGGACTATTGTCTTCATCTTTGTTATTTCCACAATGTTTTGGCTGCTATGTCCACCAGCCTTCTTCAGGTGTTTGTCAAACTCAGGAACCTACACGGAACTTTGAACTACATCTTTTATTCTGCAATAATTGATCTACAAGACTAGCTTGGTAACCACTCACAATGGTGGGAGGTTGATATACCATAAAAACCAACAACCAACCTCAACAGTGGGGGGAGGGGGTTCCTCATGGCTCTATGGCTAAAGTACTGGACTGTGGCCTCAAAGTAAGAGAGTTCAAATTTCAGTCATGCTATTACATTCACTTTTAGATTAATATCCTGGAGAAAAGTATAAACCCCTTGACCTTGTTCACATCCTGCTCATGGCAGATGGTTTGGGTAAATATGTACTCCATATGAAGTGCTTAACAGGTACTACCACTCAAAGTCAGTGGATCTGGGAGTAACATCAACAAAAACATGATTCTACACTCTCCAAAGTTCCAGGACTGGAGCCTCACTACCAGATGCAGTTTAGTATTATACTCAAGATGCACGAAACTGAAAGTAATAGGGCATCAGTTAGGATGGAACTCACTTCTCGGATGTAACAATCTGCTTGACAAGCTTTCTAATCATTTCGCCTTGATATAGCCACTGCTTGTTTGTAAGTTAATTGGATTTTTTTTTTTTTTTTTTTTTTTTTAATCATTTCAAGTAAAATATAGATCTAAGAAAGTCTTTCTCAGTATCACATCTTTGTCACCTCAACCAAATTTCTATATTATCAATGTTTAGCTCCGCTCTTTATTTTATAGCTTTTTACAACTTTGAAAGTTTTCTTACCACCCACCCCACCCTCTGACCCCACCACCTTATCCAAGTGAAAATTAATCTCCTTGAAATTAGTGATCCAAATTTATTTCCACCCACCTTTCCTGTATCATATTTCTACCAACAGGACACACCCTTGTAAGAATTTGTTTCCTTTTGATATTCAAATCCAAACCCCAGGCATAGAGGTAAGTATGCTTGCGTACCTTGTTGCGCATTCTACTAGTTTGCAATGAAGGTTTCTAATTATTTGCAAATGTTAAAGTGCTGGCAGTAAGAGAGAAATAATCACAAAATTATTATCTTATCACACTGACAGCATAGATTTTCCTGATTCTCTCTTCATCTGTCCCTCTCATCCAGTGTCCACATAGAGCTGATGTAAGGTCTTGCCAGCTGGCCAACACTCGTGCCAATATATGTAGGTATCCATAGAGAAACATCACTTATGAGTTTGTTCTAGTTTATCCAGCTGTATCCTGCATGTCTTACTTGGATGGTTTTTGAGATAGGATGTAAGTGACCATACAGCTGCTGTTTTATGGGGTGCTGCTTCCAGAATTTGTTCAAAACAGTACTTTGCCTTCTTGTGTAATTCCCATCTATTTTTTCTCCGTGTGTTTTGTTAGCATCCATGTGGTGCATCCATACAGTAGTATTGACACCGCCACAGTTTGGAAAAAATCCTGTTTTATTTTATTGGATGGATTAGACTTTCATATATCAATAACAGTCCACACTTTCACTCGGTGTGTGTTGACATAACTTTCTGTAGATGAGATATTACTGCTGAGGTATGTGAACTTGTCTACTAATTTTAGAGACTTGCCACTTTAATTAGAGATGGCTCCTTTTTGTTTAAAACACTTGAACTCAGTTTTATTTGCATTCATATACAGACCAGTGTGTCAACGCTATTCTGTAGGGATTCTCTTTGGGCAGGTATATTTGCAAGAAGCACTAGATCATCTGCATTGTCTCCATCTGTTCATCATGAAAAGAATAGTTTATATCAGAATCTATGAGTCTTTTTATGAATGAATAATAAAGTCTGTATGTGTGTGTGTGAGGAAATAATCATGTGGATTTAAGTCTTTGTATATGTGTTTAAGTGATTGCGTAAGTATGTGTGCATATAGTAGTAATGAAAGAGAGGATAAGAGTTCTTACTATGGCAGTTGGCTCCAAGGTGTCTGGTTTTGCACAAAGCAAGTTTTGGTTTGACACTACACTAGCAAAGTTTAGTGTGGGGGTGCATATAAACAGTTTGAACAACATGAAAGCTAGTGACTCCATTTGGGAACTACCTTCACAAGTCTATTTTGATTTTACTTATACCTGAACAACTTAAGACATGAATTTAGACTTAAACAAGTGGCTCCCATACAAGGTCTTTTAGATTTAGCAGGAATCATTCTGGTTGGTTGAATAATGCAATTAGTTTTCCAAGCTCATTCAGAAAGGAGTGCATCAAGCATATTGCACACAAACTTTGGTCAGATGTCTTTTAACTTTGGCAATGTTAACTATTTAAAATGTTTGGAATGGTTTTTAACTACATTAAAATTGCCTCTTAAAACATTCATATTATAACTGTGATGTATTATTATTTGCACACAGTGAAGTGGTTTCAACTATTTCTCACACTAATAGTTTTATTAGCACACAGTTAAATGGTTACAAGTATTGCTATTTAACACTAATAATTCTATTCAACACCATCCATTCATAGTTAAATGGTTGCAAGTATTGCTATGTAATACCAATAATTCAGTTTTTGCACACAGTAAAATGTTTTCAAGTATTCCTATCTAACACTAATAATTCTACTTGATATTAATCATTGTTTGCATGCAGTTAAATGTCTTTAACTATTCCTATGGAACATTAACAATTCAACAGTCATCTGCTTTCATACACCTAAATGGTTAAACAATTCTATTTGACCCATAGAACCCTGAGCCTTCCACAATTGTAAGCCTCATCACTCTAGGCTCCCGGTTTGAAAAATAGCAGAAAATGTAAAATGTTTTAATCTATTGACTGTTTTACTGGCTGTTGAATAAAAGGTTAGAATGTTCTATAAACAATTTTAGATATATTAAAAGATAATTATATATAATGTATAAAATTGAAACAGTTTATTGGGAATAATACTATAGAAATGAGGAATCCCAGGCTAAAATACCAGCTGGGTTTACATACTTCTATTTAGCAACTCAAATACCAGCCACTTGGGTTCAAAGGGTTGAAATGGTTATGAAAAAGATTTAATTGCTTGCAAATTATTCATATTAGATAGGAATACTTTAATTGATGAGTGTATGCTAATTATTTGAATTTGATAGGAATAATTACTCAATACTAAAGGTTTCCATATGACCGATAACCTATCAATAGCTGACCATGCCTTAGTTAGTCACATACTGTGTCATTTTCCGTCGATGAAATACTGCTTCCAAGGTAGGTGAATTTGTCCACTAGTTTCACAGAGCCATCTGTTATTGTTTGATTTTGATTAAAGCACATGTACTCTGTTTTATCTGCATTGACATGGAGGCCTATACCTCCTGCTGCCTTCTCCAGACTATGCAGCAGGGATTTGGGCTGTGCAGGTGCCAGTAGCACTATGTTATCAGCGCAGTCTGCATCCATAATAGTTTGTGTGGGGTATCATCTACTTCATGCCTTTTCTCAGTGTAAAGCAATTTTCTTTCATTAAATCTATCAACATTCAAAGCATATTGTCTAGGCAAATTATGAACAGGTATAGGGCTAAACTATTCCCTTGCAGAATACCTGCGACAATGTCAAAAAAGTTTGTGTCTCCATCTGGTGAGTGAATTTTTACTTCTGTGTTTTTATCGAGCATCATTATGGCTGTGACGGTTTCTTTGGGGATACCATAGGCTAGAAATATTTGCTCCATCTTATCTCTGTGTATGGAGTCAAATGCCTTGGAGAAATCTACAAGTAAGAATATCGCTTCAAGGTTTTTTTCACAAACCCCTCCTAGAATTTGTCAGATTGTTAGAATAAAATGCAATTTTTTCTAAGCAGCAGTTGTGTCTATTCTACTATATGGAGGCACTGACTATACACATGGAGAAAAAGCTTGACAGCAATTGCATAAGAATGCTATGAGCCATATTGAACAAATCCTGGAAGCAACTTCCCACAAAACTGCACCTATGCAGTCATCTACTTCCCATCTCTAAAACCATTCAAATCAGATGAACAAGACATGCAGGACACTGCTGGAGAAGTAAGGGCGGACTCATAAGCGATGTTCTCCTGTGAACTCCTTCACAGACATGCAAGTGTTGAATATCCAGACAGAATTTTTCTACAACAGCTCTGTACAAACACAGGATGCAGTCTCGAGAACCTGCTAAATGCAATGGACAATAGAGACGAATGGAGAGAGGGAAAGTTGTGAAATATCTGCTCGTAGCACATGATGATGATGATGATGATATAAAAGATTGTAAATTATTATCTGATTGGAAATTACTTGATATCTTATTATTGTTAGTAAATGATTTGCATTAAGAAACGTTAGTTGATGCTATAATTGTTTACAAATGATAATCAAGTATTAAAAATTCAATGGGAAATATTAAACTGTATAATTGCTTGCAAAAGAAGACTGAATTCAACATTTCCCTGTTGGCTGGGGCTGTAGAATACACTGACTGCACCTTGGCCTAGTCGGCTGGGGCTGTAGAATACACTGACTGCACCTTGGCCTAGTCGGCTGGGGCTGTAGAATACACTGACTGCACCTTGGCCTAGTCGGCTGGGGCTGTAGAATACACTGACTGCACCTTGGCCTAGTCGGCTGGGGCTGTAGAATACACTGACTGCACCTTGGCCTAGTCGGCTGGGGCTGTAGAATACACTGACTGCACCTTGGCCTAGTCGGCTGGGGCTGTAGAATACACTGACTGCACCTTGGCCTAGTCGGCTGGGGCTGTAGAATACACTGACTGCACCTTGGCCTAGTCGGCTGGGGCTGTAGAATACACTGACTGCACCTTGGCCTAGTCGGCTGGGGCTGTAGAATACACTGACTGCACCTTGGCCTAGTCGGCTGGGGCTGTAGAATACACTGACTGCACCTTGGCCTAGTCGGCTGGGGCTGTAGAATACACAGACTGCACCTTGGCCTAGTCGGCTGGGGCTGTAGAATTCACCGACTGCACCTTGGCCTAGTCGGCTGGGACTGTAGAATACACCGACTGCACCTTGGCCTAGTCGGCTGGGACTGTAAAATACACCAACTGCTTCTCTGCTGAGGGGTGAGATCCCATCCCAACAATTGTCTGGAAATGACTCTAAACAATCTAATGGAGATGCTCCAGTAATGCTAGAGCTTTAGTGAATGCAGAGTACCACTTTATTGCCATTACTCCCAGGCCCACTCTGGCTCGGAATGGTAGCACCTGACAGGGTCCTATCTATGGGTCAAATAGAACTAAACTATACACTTATGCTAAACTGAATTGTTCAAAATAGAACTGTTTTGACATTTAACTGTTTGTAAACAAAAGCTATACTTATACTATACTGAATTGTTTGAAATTTAATTCAGTGTTAAACGACCTGAAAAGGGTTAACACACCACAAAACAAAACAACCAACCAACCTACTGAATTCAACATTAAATAACCCCACAAAGTTTAACATGCTATAAAACCAACCAATAAATTCACTATCTATATATACTTCCAAGTAAATTTAATTAAGTATTGTTAGTGCCTTTAATTTCAAATTTGTCACAAAATATGTATGACCATGCACTTTGGAAATTTTTTCAATGACCTATTTTAAAACATGAATTAAAATTTTAAATTAACAACTAACTTTTGACGATGCTAGCTTACAAAAGTATTTCTAAAACATTCAATGACATAAAGAGAAAACGTTGAAACACTTATTTATACTTTCATAACTACTATTATACAATCAAAATCAATGCAATACTTTAAATAAACAATGTAATCTGTCTTTGTTTTTTGTTATTTTGGCTTTGCTAGAAAGAAGAAAAAAAGTTTATCTAAAAAGAAATCTTCACAAATTATAATGTCGTATAGCATCTTATTCTGTTTCAAGACACTCCCCTTCATACAAGTAAACAGTACAATTCTACATTATAACGAAAAAAATATTCCTTTTATTTTATTTTTTATTAGTTTTGCTAGAAAGGAAAAAAATAGTGTTTATCTAAAAAGAAATCTTCACAAATCTAATGCCATATACCATCTTATTCTGTTTCAAGACACTCCCCCTCATACAAGTAAACAGTACAGTTCTACATTATAATGAATAAAAATTTTCTTTTTCTTTTTTTTTTTTTTTTCTTTTTTATATACACAATCTTGCACTTTTTACTTTATCTAAATCCATGGAAAAAAAAAAAGCATAACAAATTATTTTTTAAATTTCAATGTACATTTTAGAATAAGCTGTTGAATAAATTTCAAAATTTTTGTCACACCCAAACTAAGTTATAATAAAATTTTCTTTTGGATAGTTCTTTTTCCTTTTTTTTTTTTTTTTTTTCTTTTCACACTGTGGAAATATTAATTTTGCATTGTCATGTATTATTTATTTAAAGTGTTTTTTTGTTTTGTTTTTTTTTTGTTTTTTTTTCAGATAAAGTTAATTATTACTAGAAATCAATTCAGTGGGTTATGTTTTGTTTTAAATTTATTTGAATTTTTTTTTTTTTCTGTGGTCAGTTAGCTGAACAAATTTTGGAATGTTAACGAGTCTTCTCAAAGTCATAGATGACTCATCTAGTAATAATAGAATTATTTATGTTTCATTTGCTTTTAAAAAGTCTAAATTAGGTCTGGTTTTGTTTTTATCTTCTCTTTGCCATACTCTTTCCCTCACCAGTTGCTACTCTCTTTCACTCAAATCTTCCATGCTCATTAAAAATTGGCAATGGACCAATATTATTTTTAGGAATAATAAAAATATTAGAAATTCAAATAATTGGATATCGTGTCAAAAATGTAAAAGAAAAGGCAATGGCTGTATGGTTAAAATAATGAAGAGTTAAAGTTAGATTTAGTTAAAAATAAATCATACTGTTTTTAAAAATACTTCAACTTTGTCCAGGATTTGAACTTAGGTCTCCAATTCCATTTTCTATGATGATAACCATTACACGAAATGTCTCAAAAATTGAGGTGTAAACACTTAAATCTTTAATGACTGGTTAGACCAGGCATGGGCAACGTTTAAGTAATTTTATGTTAAAGTACCTCCAACCTTTTTCCCTACAGAAGACCATCTGCTTTAAAATTGGGAAAAGTTGATTTTTTTTTCTCTCTCTAATCAGTAAAAAGATATTTTCTATAAAAATTTAAGTCTTTAAGAAAGTACCACAAGCCATATGCAGCCCATGACTGGTTTAGACTTTAATTATGTCACTTCAATCTCATTCGTTATGTGTACTAAAAGAAAAAAAATTGAAGTTGTTTAAATTTTTTCTTCTATGAAATTAATAAAATGGTAACTGTTTTATTAATTTCGTAGAAGAAAAAAATTTAAACAACTTAAATTTTCTTTCTTTTAGTACACATAATTAAAGTCTAAACCAGTCATGGGCCACATATGGCCTGTGGTACTTTCTGAATGACTTAAAAACTTTATTGTGATTTGACCAATGCTAGATATTTCAGAACTGTTCTTCTTATCTTGACTAGTATTTGTCTTCTTTTGACTAATTTTGGAAGCTGATTAATCAAAACTTATTTGATTCTTTTTCTCCACGACATCGAGGAATGTCATATAAACTCATAAAGGATAAGCTTTTCTTGAAAGTAATTAATATTTTTTCTTTACTTTTTTTTCTAAGTTCTCTTCACTTTCTTCAATGTTGGATTTGTACAACTTTCACTTTGTGATTTAAAATTATGAAAATGATTTTTAGTAATTAAACAATAGAAAATCTTGAAGACTTGTTGATGAATGTTGTTTTTTAAAATTGTCACTACATTCTACCATCTTTATCTGCATATCATTTGGCTATTGAGTGCCCAGTCAGCTGGGGCTATAAAATATGTTGACTGCATTTCTGCAGCGGGGGTAACACCCCCCACCACCAACAAGTGTCTGCATGTTATCTGACTGAAGAACAAAGCTGCATCGAGTCTCATTGGGCACCCCATTCATTTGGCCTTGTGCAAAATCCTTAGTAAATTACTACTTCAGTTTTTTTTTTTTTATGTATTAAATTTTATTCATCTATTTATTTAGATATAAGTATCTATTCTTTAAAATATTTCATTTACTTAAATTAATATGTTCATATAATTATATTTAGGAGTCCTCATGGCATTAATGGCTATCGTCCTGGACTGTGGCTTCATAGTAAGAGAGTTCAAACTCTAGTCATACTATTACATTCACTTTCAGATTAATAACCTGGGAAAAGTATGAACCCCTTGTTCCCTCAGCTTTGGGTTAATAGTGTCACTGATGGCATTGGCTTTAAATAACCTACAAAGTTTGATATGCCATTAAACTAAAACAAAAATATAAATAAATAAACCTTATTTATATTTTATTTATATTTATTTTTCATCTGTTTTGATAAATTTTTATCCATTGACCAGAAAAGAAAAGATTCAATTTACTGAACATGTTCTTTTATACATTCATCAAAGAATTCTCCAGTTCATGGGTTAAGGTGAAGAAAGTTCTTAGAATATTTTGAATGGCACTTTTTTTAGGTTGCAAATTAATCAGTTTTGTTTTTTTTTTTTTTTGTTTTTTTGTTTTGTTTTTTTTTTGTTTGTTTGTTTTTTTTGTTTTTGTTTTTTTTTTAAATTGGTTGTGCAGCTTCTGTCATTTTCTGGTTGTTTTAATCTGCCTGCATTTGGAATGTGGATGTCTGTCCACCATCCCCGGAAATAATGTTCGTCTTTCTATCATGCCAAATATAAGAGACACAAGATGAAGATCCTAAGCAAGTTGTAACAAATAGGAATGCGGTTAAGTACAGGCAGATATGACATGTCTGACACTTGATTGGAGGGGACAAGGGTTGTAGCAGGAGAAGTTGGACCTTAACTGGGCTTCTTTTTTTTTTTTTTTTTTTTTTTTAGCTTTTCCTCTAATAAATTAAGTAGGTTAACATTCAGATAATGTTCCCCCCCACACATTTGCATTTTTCCTTTTTTCTCTCCGTGCCAGCCTATCAGCCACAATTATTACAAGCTTTACCTCTGACTTCTTCCATATTATTACTATACCTTACACGGTACACACCCATCAAAGGCATGTCTGTATGTTCATTGAAATGTTTCTGAAAAAATATAATTCTACTTGTTTCTCTTGTGTATGGTGTAATGGTTTACAAGCTAGTTTTACAGATCAGTTACCATCAATAGTAGTGAATTAGTTTCTCACTGGGTGCTCACATAAGCCTCATTTCAAACTTAGCTAAACTTAATAATTGACTCGAGCACCTCACATCATATAATGATTAACAGACTAGTCTTGCAGATCAATTGATTTGAGAATTTGATCCTCACAAGGTGCCCCATACTTATGGTTTGTGTTAAATCTAAGATATGCTTTATTTGTAGAGCTTAGCTAGTTAGTTATTGCAATTCCCATTCAGACTTTCCACCAAACTTAGTTATCTATTTCCATCTTTTTTCTTTCTTTTTTTCTATCTCTTTCTTTTTTTCTTTTTTTTCTTTCCATGTGTGTCTGTGCCTCTCTTTCCATGTGTGTCTATTGCTCTCTTTCCCTGTCGGTCTATTGCTCTCTTTCCCTGTCGGCCTATTGCTCTCTTTCCCTGTCGGCCTATTGCTCTCTTTCCCTGTCGGCCTATTGCTCTCTTTCCCTGTCGGTCTATTGCTCTCTTTTTATATCTGTCTAATCTTCTCTTTTCATATCTATTTCTAGATAGATTATTCATTTATATTAACACAACTTTAAATTTAGGCCATGAAAATATTTTTTTATTTTTTTAAAAATGTTTTTTTAGGGTTGGTTGGGATATTATAGAATTTATATTTCTTAAAGAACTGCATAAGCTTATTAAATGAGTTCTCATGTAGCATAGTCATTGATCATTGCTCTGTCAATGATGGAAGATTATTGGGTAAAAGGGAGCAAAAGCAATTCGCCCCGAATTTTGAACTTTCTGTTTTATTCCCTCATTCAGTTTTGAAGGATGGAAGTATGTGGATATGAATTCTTTCTATGGGGTTAGATTCTTCATTCTTGTAGGAACCAGCTCTTCTTATATCATTGATTGGTTCATTTGGTCTTAGTCCACACTACAGCTTGCTTACTCATGCCTCAAGCCACCAAAAAGAGAGCAAAAAAACTAAAAAAAACTCAGCTTCTTCTATTGGGGTTCACAGAAAACCAACCCTCCTTTCCATTTTATATGAGCAGCATAGCTTGATCCACTTAGATGGTTAATCAAGTCTGGTGATTTCAGCAACTTTTGATTAATTGCTGTTTTCAGCCCAGGGTTCTCAATCAAGCATATATTGTGCCTACAAGACAAGATTTGGAATATTTTGAACTTTGTCCTTTCATCCCATTTCCACCTGCTGATGTTTTTTTACAATTTATCTATTTGCACTCTGTGACCACTCAGAATGTTACACACACTTTTAACCTTCTGCTAAACTTGGTTAATTAAAAGTGAGGTTAATTCTCACTGGATGCACCATTCTTTTGGCCTTCTACCAAACTTAGCTTAGTTTCATTTGTGACTTCTACTCACATATATATATTAACATATATTGATACATAGTTAAGTGTGTACACATAAACACAGTTTTGTACCTTTATTTTTGATCTCAGTTTCTCTCACACACATACACACTATATAGGGGAGTCTCTGTAGTGTGGTGGCTAATGTGCTAGACCCCCCCCACTATTTAAATGTGTATTTATATTATTAATATATCAGTATTAATAAATTTTCTATGGAGCTGCCTATAGTTAGTTTTATGGCATATTAAGCCTTGTTTGGTTATTTAATACCAAAGTAAGTTTTTATTTCTCTGTTTTCTTTCTATCTTTTTCTCCTCTTATATTTTTCTTTTTGTGTTTGTTTTTTTATTTTTGTTTCGTTTTTTTTTTTTAATTTATTTTCCTTTTTTTTTCTTATGAAAATAATTGAATGGTTTCAAGTAAATATTAATGATAATTTATAAACAAATCTTCTTGGTTCAAATAATTCAGCTCTGTGGTTTAAGATATTTTTATCTAATATCAATCATTTGTAAACAAATTTACTGTTTCAAGTATTCCTAATACTAACAATTGGCAAGCTATTATAGGGTTTCAAGTGTTCTTTCAATACTAATAATTTTCAAACAGATTTATATAATCAGAGATAAGACCCTTAATAGTACTACTAAGTAAGTAAAGTTGGTGACCATAGTCGAGGGTGACCATGAAGGCTCCTTTTTCGATAGCTACTACACCAAGGTGTAGGGAAGGACGCTACTCCTTTCCCAGGATTTCTCCACTTTACCCTTGATCCTTACCTTATAATGCTGAGTGTTAGGCAAGGAGGCATCAAGTACCATTTTTAAAGTCTTTGGTATGACTCGACCTGGGATTGAACCCAGGTCTCCTGGGCCATTGGCAAACACTCTAACCATTATGCCAATACTACTCCAGTGTAACTGGGAGTAATGGCAACAAAAGTATGACTATACACTCAAAAACAAATTTTTTTTTTTTTTTTTACAGTATATTAAACATTGCTGGGTTATTTAATGTTAGGCCAACAATTAAAGTAATTAATTCAAGTGGTTAATTTGTAAACAATGAAATATCTTCAGTTGATTATTTCTAATACTAATAATTTACATGCCTTTATATTTGGTTTGGTTGTGTTTTATGGCATATCAAACTTTGTGGGTTATTTAAAGCCAAATCCTGTTTTCATATATGTATATATGGTTTGTAAGCAAATAGTTTGTAGTGAAGATTATTTTAATCAATCTAAAGCTCAGTTGTTTACACACAGTTAAATGGTTTCAAGTACAATAAATGATTGAACAGTTCTATTTAACCCATAGATGGGACCCCAACAGGTACTATCAATCCAGATCTAAGTGAACCTGGGAGTAATGACAAAGGGTACTCCATATTCCCCGAAGCTCCAGGACTGAAGCCTCACCATCAGATTCAGTTTAGTGTCATACCCATAGCATTCATTGTGGAAGAGGTATCTCAACCCCTCTACAGAGATGCAGTTGGGATATTCTGCTGCCTGAACTGACTTTTATATTTATTTCACATAGAAAAATACTTCATATTTTGTTAATATATCAATGTTTGAAGATCTAGTATATTGTTGACCTTAGTCGAGGGTGACCTGAAGGCTCTCTTTTCAATAGCTAGTACACTGAGGTGAAGGAGAGGGTGCTACTCCATTCCCTGGATTGCTCCACTTTACCCTTGATCCTTACCTTATATTGCTGAGTTTTAAGCAAGGCGACACCAAATACCATTTTTTGAGTTGTTGGTATGACTCAACCTGGGATTGAACCCTGGTGTCCCGGATCATTGGCGAACACTACTCATTAGGCTAATTAGTATATTAATGTACCTTAATAATTCATGTATAATACAACCTTCTAATTTTGGGTAATGAATTTCTAGAACAAAAATCTTATATATAATATGCCCTAATATTTTGGAATTTGTAGCTGCTAAACTTAACATTTGTTTTACTTTTTATGTTTCTTATCCACTAAAAATGAATATTTATATAGTTTACATTATGTCTTAAAACACCAAATTTACAGAGTATCGAGAACAAACACACAAACATGTAACCAGTTCGTGGCAAAAAGAAAGTTCACTTTTCAAGAAACCAAATTATAAACAAACACACATTTCAGTGGATATTTCTCTGATGATGTAAAACACTTTAGTTTTTACTATTTCGGTTATCCTGTTCCAAATATGGCATGACCTGTGGGGGGGGGGGTCAATTAAATAGGTTTCATGCACAAACACACACTTGCTGTGGTAATTCGATGCATAGATTACAATCCTACCAAAGAAAGTGGCCAATTCAAAGAATTAGAGAACTGAAACTAAAACATCTGACTTAGTACATTTTTTCAACAAAATTTAAAATGTTGATTTTATTTATATACTTTTTGAAACTCATAATTTATGCTGGAGAGTTAATGGAACAATCTTGCAACGAAAATAAGCTCTCACTAGAAAAAAGTAATTCATAACCAAACATGCCTTACCATTTCTCCCAGGATTACTTAGACCCAAGTGGTGGTATCTGATAGATTGATTTGGTTTCTTTGTTTAATTGTATATCAACCTGCATGGGTTATTTAATGCCAAAGCCATTCTTGGATAAGGTATCTGTTAGTCCCATCTATTGCTGAAATAAATTTGAAAATTATTTGTATTTAATAAGAATACTTGTTAACATATAACCATGTGCAAAAACCTTAAGAAACTACTCAATGAATGTAAATATAAATCTACTATGAATGTAATTCCCTAACCTCTTAGCATGAAATAATCCCAGATAGGCTAACATGCCATCAAAATCAATCATAAAGTGCAAACGCTTTTCTGAGTGTTATCAATGATTGATTAATTTTAACGGTATACCAACCTGTCTTGCCAAGTTGGCTGGGGTTGTAGAATACACCAATTGCATCTCAAACCCTAGTGAGTACTCTGGATATGACGCTAAACAATATGATAGTGAGGTTTCAGTCTTAAAGCATTGGGGAATGTAAGTGTAACCCTTCATTTCCATTACTCCTAGGTCCACTCTGACCCAGAGTGGTAATACCTACTATCGTCCCATCTATGGGTCAAATAGAACTGTTCAGTCTTTTACTAGGGATTATTAATGATATCAAATAGAATTATTATTGTTTATAACAATGCTTGAAACCATTTAATTGTATGCAAACAAATGAGCTCTGGCTCATTTAAAAATAATCCTACCTACAAACATATATATAATGTGTGTATGTAAACAGGATATGGCATTAAATAACCTACAAGGGTTAATATGCCATACAACACAATCAACCACTCAACCTGTCAAGGGTTATTTTATGCCTTGAGGTTACAGAATTGCTGTCATTGAATATTCATTTGGAGGTGCCCGTGGTGTAATGGTTATCGTCACAGGATATGGACACGGCAATCCGAGTTCAATTCCTGGACAAGATTGATTACATTTCACATAGCAATAATACCCTTGGGAAAGGTATGAATCCAATTATTCTCCCTCCAACTATGGGTAAATAGTAGGGCAGACTAGGTTCTTCAGCCTTGGTGAGGCAACTAGTCTAGGAGAAGGAAAACTCTGAATTCAAACCTGCTAAACTCCGCTTAAAAAATTGACCTTGTGTCATATCCTGCCCGAGCGGAGGGGTTGGGTAAATAGGGTCATTGAATATTCATATTTAGATTTTTTGTGTAGTTTTATCTTAGGATTTTTTAAAATTCTAGTTGTAATATTATGTTCACTTTTGGGCTAATACCCTTGGGAAAGTATTAATCCCCTTATCTCTCCATCTATGGATTAAATGATATGACTTTTGTTCTTCAAGGATGGTTTTGGTATTGAATAACCCACCAAGGTTGATATGCCATTAACCAAAGCAAACTCATAGATGGGACTCTAACACACACTAGCACTCCAGTTTAGAGTAAACCTGGGAGTCATGACAATGAAGGATTACTGCTCAATCCCCAGGGCGCCTCGGGTATCGTAATGGTTAGCAAGCTAGACTAGCAAACCTACACGGGTGAGTTTGAGTCTCATTGGGTGCCCCATTCATATGGCCTTGTGCCACATCTAAGCAAAAAGCTTAGTAAATTACTACTCCTCAATCCCCAGATCTCCACAGCCTTATCAGATGCAGTTTAGTGTCATACTTTATCATGTCATGCTGCTAGCTCGGATTTCCCTGACTCTCTCTTGCTATTTGTCTCTTATCATCCATCGCTTCCAGCAGGTCTTCTAGACTACATCCTGTGTCCATACAGAGCTGTTGTAGTTAATTTCTAGTTTGTTGTCCGAACACTTGCTCTTCTGTGTTAAGAGGTCTATAGGAGAACGTCGCTTATGAGTTCATCCTTACTTCTCCAGCAGTGTCCCACATGTTTTGTTCGTCTTATTTGGATGGTTTGAGAGATGGGAGGTAGGTGGCTGTACAGCTGCTGTTTTGTGGGATGTTGCTTCCAGGATTAGCTTAATATAGCTTGTAGCCTTCATGTGCAATTCCCGTCTACCTTTTTCTCTATACACTTTGTCAATATCTATGTGATACATTCATATAGTAGAATTGACATGACCACTGTTTGGAAAAAATTGTTTTATTTTATCAGATAAGTCTGACTTCTATATGATCGATACCTATCAATAGCAGTCCATACCTTCGCAAGTTACACATTGATGTCATTTCCAGTAGATAAGATGCTGCTTCTGAGAGACCCCTTTTTTTGGGGAGAAGTGATCTGACCTCTTCACAGGGGATACAGTCAACATATTCTAAAGCTCGTCAACAGAGCTGTGACATTTATTGGGTCTCTGCATCTTAAGAACATCCTTTTTTTTTTTCCTTTTCTTTTTTTTTTTCTTTTTTTTTAGTATGCTGATATTTTTTTATTTGGTCACATTTTTATTTGTACTTTTTATTCTACCAATATATGAAGGTCAATTAACAAATAAAGTGAATGCTGCCTTGAGAATTGGCAATAAGAAGCACTGTTTACATTTGCACTTTTATCAAGGAAATCAATAGTAGTTGATTCTTCCAGAACGCATCAGCATGACCTTCTTTACTGACAGCTACACATAGAACTTTTTCTTTACCAGGGAGTCGGTGTGTTTCTCGTCTATGGACTCTCTTTTTGACTCGGGTTCATAGTGGCAAACCCATATTTAGCCTATTTGTTAATATTTTTTTTTTCTTTTTTTTTTTTTTTTTTTTTTTTTTTTTACTACTAAAACATACTTTTTTATACACATCACTCCTCCTGTAAATTTCACATTGTTTGCATTTCTCAACCACCAAAAATTTAATGACAGAGCTCTGTTTAAATCCAGAGTACAGTTTGATTTGCTGCCACTTTGAATAGCTTTAAAACAAATACTTTTGTGAGATCAAAATAATTTTTGCTGTAAACCAATTTAAAACAGTGTGGAGTTAACATTTATGGAAAAAAGCTATAATTTACAAAAAGCTCTAAAAAAATTAATTTTTTAATAAAATTTATTTACTAAATGACTCGTCTTAATACATGCATCAATTTCCACGTGCATATGCATCTGTCCTGTCTGCCTTTCTTCTTTATTTGTTAGTGCATGCATGTGCATATCATTAGTTGTCGCCACAGCCTGCTGTTCTTCATTGCCTGCAAATTCTGATGATACCAAAACAGCCCTCTCATCTATTTCAGTCTTGATTTTGTCCTTTTCTTTCTTCACCCCATCAAGCTGTCTTCTAAGATGGGAGTCCCCTACACTTCATTGCCTCCGACTGTCTCTTCCCATATTTCCATTATTTTCCTCCATTAGGTTTTTGCCATCCAGAAAAAATGTCTCCTATAGCATCAAGCATTGACTTTCTTGTGACATTCTCTCAAAGTGAAACCACTACCATTCTCTTAACTTCCCTTGACATGAAACCAGCAACTGCAGTTTACCAGCAAACTGCAAATTCTATTCAGGTGCTGATAATCAAGATATTATCATTACTTTTGCATATATATTTCTGTGCTTGGAAAAATGATAGGGCTATTATATCTATATATTAGTAAAATTCTTAGTGTGTGTGTGTGTGTGTGTATATATATGTATATATATATATATATATATATATATGTTTGTGTGTGTATGTACTTATATATATGTTTGTGTGTGTATGTACTTATATATGTGTTGGTGTGTGTATGTACATATATATATGTGTTGGTGTGTGTATGTACATATATATATGTGTGTGTTTTTATGTACATATATATGTGTGTGTGTTTTTATGTACATATATATGTGTGTGTGTGTGTTTTTATGTACATATATATGTGTGTGTGTTTTTATGTACATATATATGTGTGTGTGTGTGTTTTTATGTACATATATATATGTGTGTGTGTGTGTGTTTGTATGTACATATGTGTGTGAGTGTTTATATGTACATATATATATATGTCTGTGTTTGTATGTACATGTGTATATATATATATATATATATATATGTATATATATATATATATATATGTATATATATATATGTGTGTGTGTGTGTGTACACCTGTATATGTGTGTATGTGGTTGCATTTTATTTTTATATATATATATATATATATATATATATATATATATATATATATAGTAAATAATGAAAAATAATGACAATGTGGAGAAGCTATTTGAAAAAAAAGTAATCCAAAATGAAGAATTTAATAATAAAGAAAGTTAAAACGTTTTGGTTTCAATAAACCATCATCAGAACTCTGAAAAGATATTATGAGCTATCATTAGATCACCAATGGATGATTAACGAAAAACAAAACAAAGAAAGAAATTATGTATACAGAGAGTGGGTGGCATTAACCATCTGATCAATAAGTCCGTGTTCATACTTTAAAAATATCATGCAACAAATGGAACCCTCAAGAGATCTCTCATCTAAATTTTGTTGACTGAGAAGTACAAATAATGTGAAATTTTTAAAAAAAAGGATGTATGCTGTGTATGGAGAGGTATGTTTTAGTGGAAAGAAAAATTTACAAATTGATTAAACATGGATTTGGCACCCAAAGCCTGAGTTGAAAAGACAGTCTATGATTTGGAAACATGGACTCTCTGGTTAAGAATATAATGCTGATGGTGTTCTCAACTAAAAGGATCCATCACTGTTGATTCCCTTCAAATGGGTGCATCTGTAAACAGTGCTTCCCCATACCAACTCCTTAGGCTCAATTCACTTTTTTTATTGAATGACCCTCATATATATATATATATATATATATATATATATGTTAGACGAACCAGACATGTAGGACACTGCTGGAGAAGCAGAGATGAACTCATAAGAGATGTACTCTTATGGATCCCCACACATGGCCGCGCAAAAGCAGAACGTACATTCAGCAGCTATGTGAGGATACAGGATGTTGTCCTGAAGACCTACCTAGGGCAATGAATGATAGGGAGGAGTGGCGAGAGAGGGTCAGGGAAATCCGTGCTACCAGCGCGATATGATGATGATGATATATATATATAAACTTCTATTGAAACTATAAAAACTTACAAAACCCTCATCAGAGGTTCTTGGGGTGACCTATGGTTTCAAAACTGAAGTATTATTACAACCAACCGAGGATATTCCATCAGTACCTTGCAATACCACCAGCCTCTGTTGGTTTTTGCCAGTAATAACTACCAGGAAATTTTATAGGTGCTGACAATTAAGATATCATTCTTGCATATATATTTCTGGACTTAAAGAAAAATGCTCTTACATCAATGAGATATTGCTACCAAAGTATATAAACTGGACTACTAATTTTAGGAACTTACCAGTGAATGAGATGGTGCAACCAAAACATATGAACTCTGTTTTATCTGAGATCATGTAAAGACCAATGATTCAGCATGGGCAGGTGTATGTATTTACAAGAAATACTTGATCATTGTATAACTGTAAACAATTATCTTATACAAATAAAAACTTGGAACCATTTAATTGTGTATAAATTACTTGTATGAGATAAGAATATTTGAAACCACATAACTGCAAACAAGAGTAGTCAAATTGATTGATTTTAACAGCATGTCAACCTGGCTGAAGTTATTTTATACCTCGGGGTTAGAGAACAGTCTACATTTATATATACACTTCTTATTTAGTTTAGGTGTTATGATATCAGGTATTCCTACTTGATACGAATAATTTGTAAGATCTATTTAACTCGTAGGTAGGACCCTAACAAGTACTACCACCGCTTCAAGTCATGGTGGACCTGTGAGTAGTAGCAATGAAGGCATACTCTACAGTCCCTTACAACTCAAGAAATGAAGCCTCACCATATGATGTTGCTTAGTGTCATCCACAAGACACCTCTTTTTGTGGGAGAGGTCTTAACATTATCCAGGGGATAATGTCACTGCTTTCTTAGCCTCCTCAACAGGGTGATTTTGTCTAAGAAAGTGATTTTAAAAATGATGGCAATGGAACATTGAAAATATGATTGATTGTAATCATTTAAAAAGGAATCAAATTCCAACCTTTTATAATTCATGAGAGTGTTGATATGCTGTTAAATAAACAGTGCTAGGAATTTGTCTATAGCTGCACACTGTAATGAAAGGGTTAATTTTTATTTCAGATATCACTGGGACCTAATTTGCTTAATTAGTGGGAGCCTCTATGAATAAAACTTTGTGGTACCATTTTTTTTTTTTTTTTTTTTTTAATTAATTTCTGACTGACTGACTGACAAATACTAATTACAATTCCTTGAATCTATAATTTCTGCAGAGGATGATGTGTTGGGGGAGTGGGGGACTAGAAGTCAATCTCCATTTTGCTAAACATGAGAGCCCTGCTGTTTCTGATGAGAAATAATGTTGCTTCACAGATACAGAGTAAACAGATTATTTCTTCCTTGCCATGAAAAATGTTCTCTCAACAGGGCATTCTAATCAGGGGGCAAACCTATTTTAAGGTATATACCTTGAAGTAAGAATAATATGGTAACTAGAAAGAAAAAAAAGGCATTATTTGTTTGTTAGTGGGGGGGGGGGACTTTTCTTTTCTTTTTTCTTTAATTCCTCATTCCTTCCTTTCCTCTGAGAACCAATGCCTGAAGAGACTGGTGTGCTTGACTGTCAGTTGCTATGGAAACTTGATAGCATTATGGGTAGGATGTTTCCTGTCATTGTTTCATCTGTTGTTGTGAGAGACACTTGATGACCCCAAGGCCAGTTGGAGTGTCTTAGAAATGTTGGCTTGTGAAGAAACTGTAAAAATGATGGAGTGAAGTGGGAGCTTTAGCATTTTCAGTTGTGTAATGAGTTTTCAGTAAAATAAGAAACAGTTGAATGTTAGAATTTATTTTGTTCTCTCAAAATAGTTCATAGGATTTCTTGACCTACAGAATAATAAATAAGATGTTGGGACTGAAAGTTTCTTGTGTATCAAACAAATACCTCAATATCAGTACCTTACAGTCCTTCTATATTACTCCTTTAAAGACTGTTAAAGGTAGCTATATTAAGCACAATATACAGAGTGGTTGAAGAAAAAAAAGTTAACACTCTTATGAAAGCAGCTTTATGATATAATTTCTAACTGACTTCTCATGCTCATTATCCCTGTCTATAGATCCTAGCAATCTCCCACTGGTGATTTCATCATCATGTCATGCCGCCAGCACGGATATCCCTGACCCTCTCTCGCCACTTCTCCTTATCATTCATGACCTCCTGCAGGTCTTCAGGGCAACATCCTGTGTCCTCACATAGTTGCTGTATGTAAGTTCGAGCTGGTCGTCCTGCTGTTGCACGGCCATATGTGGAGGTCCACAGGACTACATCACTTATGAGCTCGTCCTTGCTTCTCCAGCAGTGTCTCACGTGTCTGGTTTGTCTAAGTTGTATAGTTTTCGTGATAGGGAGCAAGTGTCAGTATAGTTGGTGTTTCATGGGGTGTTGTCGCCAGGACTTGTTCAATACTGCTCTCAGCATTCTTGTGTAATTTCCATCTAGTTTCTTCTCCAGCCGTTTGGTTAGCGTCCATGTAGTGCATCCATATAGCAGTATCGACACAACCGCTGCCTGGAAGAAACTGCATTTCATTTTATCGGTCTGATTTCCATATGATCGAGAGCCTATCGATAGTCGTCCATGCCTTCGTCAGTTGTGTGTCGATGTCTTTTTCGATTGATGAGACACTACTTCCTAGGTTGGTGAACTGGTGATTTAAGGAAAAAAATCCTATGGAAGTATCTTTATTAGAAATGTTGAACTGATATCATGGGGATCACCTGAGGAAGATTCTGATTCAATGTTGACAGGGATTGTGAACAGGTAGAGACTTTAAAATCATATATATCATAAAGGGACTCCCATAGAAATATTAGCATATTTTAAAAACACCTTGTATATTATAACTCTTCAAAATATTATTGTATGAACCCACTTATCCCCTCGGCTATGGATTAAATACTATCATGACTGTTCTTAGCCCAGTCACTTGGGTCTGTAGAAAATACCAACTGAATCTCTACAGAAGTCTAGATCCCTGCTTTTCTAACAAGTGTCGTGTATATGATACTAAACTGTCTAATTTGGTTTTATGGCATATCAACCATTGTTGGTTATTTAATGCCAAATCCTGTTTTTACATATATATTAAATATATGATTTGATGACACATTTTCTAGACACGGTTAAATAATCAAACAATTCAATTCAAAATAAGGCAACATAAGCTATTACCCCGTCGGCTGGGGCTGTAGAATACACTGACTGCACCTCTGCAGAGGGGTAAGACCCCCCCCTCCGAACGAATGTCCTGGATATGACACTAAAGTCTGATGGTGAGGTCCCAGTAATGCCAGGGCCTTGGGGAATACAGAGCACCCCTTCATTGCCATTGCTCCCAGGTCCACTCTGGCCTGGCGTGGTAGCACCTGATTGGACCCTATCTATGGATTAAATAGAACTAACGACATACTTATGCTAAACTGAATTTTTTGATGAAACTGAATAGCTTGAAATAGAAATGTTTTTGACAATTAAACAATAATTACATTTAAACTGCGTGCTTATGCTAAACTGAATTATTTGAAATAGAACTGTTTTTTGACGTTGAAACTGTATTTACACTAAACTGAATTGTTTAACATAGAATTGTTTTGACATATAACTGTGTGTAAACAAAATCTGTACTTATACTAAACTAAATTAGCTGAATTAGAACTGCTTGACTAAACTGAATCGCTTGAAATAGAAATGTTTTTCACAATTAAACAGTAATTACATTTAAACTGCGTGCTTATGCTAAACTGAATTATTTGAAACAGAACTGTTTTTTGACATTGAAACTGTATTTACACTAAACTGAATTGTTTAACATAAAACTGTTTTGACATATAACTGTGTGTAAACAAAATCTGTACTTATACTAAACTGAATTAGAACTGCTTGACTAAACTGAATCGCTCGAAATAGAAATGTTTTTCACAATTAAACTGTACTTGCATTTAAACTGTGTGCTTATGCTAAACTGAATTATTTGAAATTTAACTGTTTTTGACATTGAAACTGTACTTACACTAAAATGAATTGTTATATATAACTGCTTGAATAGTTTGGAATAGAAATGTTTTTGACAATTAAACTGTATACTCATGCTAAACTAGATTGTTTTAAATGGAACTGATTATTTACATAAAAATGGATTTGGCATTAAATAACCTACAAAGGTTGATATGCCATAAAACCCACCAAACCAATCAACATAAGTTAAATGTTTCCAAGTATTGCTATATATAACTTAGAATTCAATTAAATATCAATTATTTATTTACACAGTTAAATAATCAAACAATTCAATTTAGATTGTCATTTGTTTGCACTCTGTTAAAATATCAAACAGTTCTATTTGACCCATAGATAGGACCCTTTCAAGTGCTACCACTCCAGGCCAGAGTGAACATAAGAGCAATGGCAATGAAGGAAGATCCTACATTTTCCAAAGCTCCTGCATTACTGGAGCCTCACCATCAAGTTGTTTGATATCATATCGAGGACACTTAATAGGGATGTCTTACCCCTCTACAGAGATGCAGTTGGTTTATTCTACAACCCCAGCCAACTGGGCTGATCTGATGATGAAGCTACAGATTAGGAAAGTGTAGAGTGCCCCTTCATTGCCATTACTCCAGATCCTCTCTGACCTGGCATCGTAGTTCCTATCTATGTGTCAAATAGAGCTGTTTAACTATTTGTTATGATTGAATCCGATTCACAACATGCAAATAGAACTACTTGAAACCATTTAACTGTGTGCAAACAAATGATTAGTATTAGATTAGATTGGAATCATCATGTCGTGCCGTTAGCACGGATATCCCTGACCCTCTCTCACTACTTCTCCATATCATTCATCGCCTCTGGCAGGTCTTCAGGGCTACATCCCATATCCTCACATAGCTGCTGTATGTATGTTCGAGCTTGTCATCCTGCTTTTGCTTGGCCATATGGGGGGGTCCATAGGAGTACATCACTTATGAGCTCGTCCTTGCTTCTCCAGCAGTGTACTGCATGTCTGGTTCGTCTAGCTTGGATAGTTTTCGTAATGGGAGGCAAGTGGCCGTATATTTGGTGCTTTGTGGGGTGTTGCTGCCAGGACTTGTTCAATATTGCTCGCAACATTCTTGTGTAATTGCCGTCTAGCTTCTTCTCCAGCCGTTTAGTTAGCGTCCAAGTAGTGCATCCATATAGCAGTATCAACACGACCGCTGCCTGGAAGAAACTGTGTTTCATTTTATCGGTCAGGTGCTATCAATAGGCTTTTGATCATATGGAAATCAGACCTGGACAAGATAGGAATACTTGAAAGAATTTCTAGTGTTGGGTAGCAATACTTGAAACCATTTATTTGTATGCATACACATGAGCTCTGGCTCATTAAAAATAATGTTACCTAAACATTTAATTTATCTGTTTTAAAATTATATTCAATAGGATCTTGTGCAAAAAAAATTCTTAACCCTTTAAGTCCATTATACAGGTGGTACTTTTATTTTCTGTCCACACTGTAGTAGAGATTTACCAGTACTGAGATCATGCAGAAGGTCAATTTAGGTTCAGAACAACGACACAAAAATATGAATGGAATTCTCATGTTGAGTCTGAGGCCATGTGGGAAGACAAACAGAGGCATATGTCCATTGTTAGTGATCACCTCAAACACTTATGTGTACTGGCTCTCATTACTATCGGTTTCTCTTGTTGGGGCAGAGAAGACAACATTCTGTGAGTTCGCCATATGATCAAAGCAGAAAATTTTCTCATCTAAGAAAAATCAAAGCATGTTCAATTTGAATTTATTGAAAAGCTCTGCAGAGCAGTCTTCCTTTTTGTCTCCCATGGCTTGTGATAAAAATTGTCCCTTTATCATCTCATTTGAGAAATAATGAATGTCTTCATACACTGTTATGTGCCTAATAACAAACACAGACACTCCTATTGTTAGAATTCAGGTAGCCATTTTGTCCTCCATGAGATTCTTAATACAAAAGATATATCTTGCCAGTGGAAAACTGCTGAATGGTAATGAATGAGGATAATTTTCTACTGATCTTATATGCTTCTAGTCATCGCTGATTGACCAACCTCCAGCTACTGCTAACTGGTAAGTCTTTAAGTGAACTGGGCCATATTATAGATGTCTTATATCCCCTTAAACAGTCTAACAACCAAGTTTCTGGCTATGGAGCTGATTGACTTGCTGAGGTCATTGTAAATTATTCCCTGGATCTCACCAACAAATTTAAGAGTTCTTTTCTTATCAGAATGATGAAGGTTAGACTTCGGAGCTCCTGTACCTTCATAATCACCTTTGTACTCCTCCAACTGTTTTCAAATTCTCTGCACTGTCAACCAAAGACTCTGAAATCTTCATAATGGATCTTTCAGCATAGATGCTGATGCAATACAGTATACTGTTTCCAAATTTCTGGATGAGTGAATTGCATCCTGGTGGTGCTTTCCTCATGGACAGCACCTAAATGACTCAAAGTTGATGCACAATAGACAAAACCAGAAAAAAATAAAGTTCTTATGTGAAATTGATTTTAAATGGTGCCAATTTACTCATCTCACTCTGTAAATTGCTTGAAATACTTGTAATTGTGCAAATTATTAGTATTAGATAGGAATACTTGAAACCATGACATAGTGGTTAACATGTTGGACTGTGACATTATTACATTTCCTTTCAGTATATCACCCTTGGGAAAGGTATAAACCCCATTATCCTCCCACTAGTTATGGGTTAAATACTACTACTACTGTTCTTCTACAAGAATGGTTTTGGCATTAAATAACCCTCAAAGGTTGATTTTCTTTGAAACCAAACAAAAATCATCTTGGAAACTAAATAACTGTGTAGAAATTACTTGTATTAAGAATACTTATAATTGTTTTCAAATGTTTATCATTAGGTTTGGTTTGTTTGGGTTTTATGGTTTATCAACCTTTGTAGGTTATTTAAAGCCAAATCCATTTTTATACAAATAAACAGTTCTATTTCGAGCAATTCACTTTAGCATGAGTACACAATTTAATTGTAAAAAATATTTCTATTTCAGTCTATTTAGTTTAGTCAAACAGATCTAATTAAAAAAATTCAGTTTAGTTTAAGTATAGTTTTTGTTTACACACAGTTATATTGTCAAAAACAGTTCCGTATCAAACAATCCAGTTTAGCATACAAAAACTGTTCCATTTCAAACAATTCAGTTTACCCTCGATACATACCTTATATTGCTGAGTGTTAAGCAATGAGGTATCAAGTACCATTTTTAAAGTCTTTGTTACGACACAACCTGGATTTGAACCCAGGTCTCCCAGACCATTGGCAAGTCAGAAGTAATGTCTGCTGTAATGTACAAAAAAATATATATATACTAGGGGATTTTAGTCTTAAACAAGGTCTTGGTTAAGGTGAATATTTTAAAAACTTTTTGGTTAACACTATCAAAAATATAATGGACACCAAACAAAGGATAAATTCCACATCTAAAACAGATTTTTTCTATACCTTTTCCTGTTCAAAATGGGAGTAGTTCATTTCATTTTGAACTGAACAAGTTATATAAAGCCTGTAAACAATACAAAAAAAAAAAATTGGTAAAATTTCCAGAAAGTTAAAGAGGAAACAAAAAACATTTAAAATTGAACAACCTGCTTCATGCTATGATTTACTATGGGAACCCATATGACCACAACTTTGATTTAACTCAATTTATCATGATAAAAATGTGCTGAAAGGGCATTCATCCATAAAAGTCTTACCAACAACTTATGTCTAGTTTTCTTCAACATATCTTTTATCTTCACAAGATTAACACTCAAGATGCTCGTGGTGTAAAGATTAACATTATAAGAAATGAGCACAACAACCCAAGTTCAAATCCTGGACAAGATTGCATTTCACATAGTACTAATAACCTTTGGGAAAGGTATGAATCTAACTATTCTTCCTCCAGCTATAGGTAAATAGTAGGGCAAACTGGGCTCTTTAACCATTTTTTGGTATGGCAACCAATAAAGAAGGAAAACTCTGGATACAATCCTCTTAAATTCCACTTAAAAGAATTGACCTTGTATTGTATCCTTGCTTCAGTAAAGCAATGGTCATCTTGGAGGTGTGTTTGGAGTCATTGTCATGCTGGAACACTGATCTGCAACCCAGTTTCTGGAGGGAGGGGATCATGCTCTGTTGCAGTATTTCACAGTACATGTTGGAGTTCATGTTTCCCTCAATGAAATATAACTCTCCAACACCTGCAGCACTCATGCAGCCTTGGACCATGACATTCCCACCACCATGCTTGACTGTAGGCATGACACACTTATTTTTGTACTCCTCACTTGGTCGCCGTCACACATGCTTGAAGCCATCAGAACCAAACAAATTAATCTTCATTTCATCAGACCATAGGACATGGTTCCAGTAATCCATGGGCTTTGTTGACATGTCTTCAGCAAACTGTTTGGAGGCTTTCTTGTGTATCGTCTCCAGAAGAGGCTTCCTTCTGGGGTGACAGCCATGCACTTCAATTTGATGTAGAGTGCAGTGTATGGTCTGAGCACTAACAGGCTGACCCCCCCACTTCTTCAATCTCTGCAGCAATGCCGACAGGACTCCTATGCCGATCTTTCGAAGAAAGCATTTGGATGTGATGCTCAGCACGTGCGCTCAGCTTCTTTGGACGACCTACTCGAAGCCTGTTCTGAGTAGACCCCACTCTTTTAAAATGCTGGATGATCTTAGCCACTGTGCTGCAGCTCAGTTTCAGGGTGTTGGCAATCTTCTTGTAGCCTTGGCCATCTTCATGTAGCGCAACAATGCGTCTTTTAAAATCTTCAGAGAGTTCTTTGCCATGTGGTGCCATGTTGGAACTTTCGGTGACCAGTATGAGAGAGTGTGAGAGCTGCACTACAAATTTGAACACACCTGCTCCCTATGCACAGATGGGCCTAGTAACACTAATGAGTCACATGACATTTTGGAGGGAAAATGACAAGAAGTACTCAATTTGGACAATTTAGGAGTGTACTCACTTTTGTTGGCAGGTGTTTAGCTTTTAATGGTTATATTTTGAGTGAAAATAAATTAACTCTGTTGTATAATCTGCACACAGACCACTTTTCATTGTGTCAAAGTGTCATTTTGTCAGTGTTGTCCCATGAAGAGATATACTTAAATATCTGCAGAAATGTGAGGGGTGTACTCACTTTTGTGATACACTGTATATAAGGAGGGGTTCATGGTGTAATAGTTACTGTCATTAGAAATGAACCTGTCAACCCATATTCAAATCCTTGATGACCCTGTTTGCATTTCACATAGCACTCATACCCTTGGAAAATTATGAATCTAACTATTCTCCTTCCAGTTATGGGTAAATAGTGGGCTCTTTGACCTTGGTATGGCAACCAGTCTAGTTAAAAAAAAAAAAAAAAAAAAAAAAAAAAACTCTGAATTCAAACATGTTAAACTCTGCTTAAAAAATTGACCTTGTGTTGCATCCTGCCCATGTGGAGGGGTCGGGTAAATACATAAAGAAATGTGTGTTACTAAAAGACGTAAACAACAACTTCAAAAAAGAAAGGGAGCAATCTTTATTAATAAAATTTCACACTAAAGATGGATATATAGTGCATCCATCCATGAAATTACTATCACTAATTTATGCCTTTTTACAGTTCATTTCATCCTCACCAAGAAATGTGGAATACTAAAATACAACAAAAAGGAAACAAAACAATTGATATAAGGTCCAAAATTTAAATGATATATCTTTTTTTTTAAAAAAGGAGGTGGAGATGATATGTTTCTCTACCATTTGTCATGGGTAGACTTAATTTTTTTGTCAAATAAAACTTTTCTAATATTCTTAGTAAATATTTAACAATATAATCAATTCAGCAATAAAATACATAACAATATTGCAATAGTTAATATATAACTTTATCAAAATAGTAAAAAAGATATAACAATATAACAATAAAATACAGGGTGGAATAATAAAATTGTCATCCTAAAGAAAGCAACACTACAGCTTTATTTTAAAACTTTTATTGAAAAAAATTAATTCAGGTAACTTGATTATGTAGTAGAGCTGACATCTATTCAATGTAGCTGCCTTCAGCCTCAATCACTGCCTCGATACAGATCTGGAACCGGGAGCATGCCTTTTCCACAAGCGCCGGTGGGAGCTCGGCGAATACTCAGTGGATGGCAGCGATCAGGCTGCCTTTGGTGTTGTGGGAGGTCATGTTGGTGATGTTCTCAACGTATGACCAAACGAAGTAGTCCAGCGGGTTCAGGTTGGTGGAGGAGGGGGGCCAGTGAGAGAAGGGTACAAAATCGTAGCACTCCTTCTGAAGCCAAGCCTGGGTCTCTTTGGATTTGTGGGCCAGCGCTGAGTTCTGGTGCCACACCCAGGGTCTGCCACCAGCCACCTGATTGCATCAGGGGATCACCACACTCTTCAGCACATCCAGGTACACTTTGGTGCTGACTTTTAAGCCGACTTCGAAGATGTGAGATGGCATGATGTGGCCCTCACTTGAAACCACACCAAAGACCATAACCGTAGCCAGAAACTTTATTTTCATCACCCTGGGCACGTCCCTGTTATTTGTGGCAATCCAGATTTGCATTTTGAGGGTGCTGGCAATGATCCTGTTGTCATAACTTGGATCGGTAGAGATCTTGAGTTGTACAGCGGTGCATCTCCAATCTTGCTCTTTGAACATTGTGTCACTTTCAGACATGATAGAAGGCTCCTATCACTCTTGAAATTTGTACACAACTGGCCAACTAGTAGATGGTCTGCAACAAAAAAAGAAAACCAGTTTTCATTAAACGGAAATGGAATCATATCGTCTTTTCTAGGGCGACAATTTTATCATTTCACCCTGTATAAGAATAAATATAAACAATATAACAAAATATATTATTATTACAATAGTAAATATATAAATTTAAAAAATCATAAATATAAATATAACAATATTTCAAAAGTGAATATATAACAATAAATATAATCAATATAACAAAGTATATCACAATAAATATGAAATAATATAGCAATATCCTTATGTTAAAACATCTCAATTTGATTTTTGGTACTGTCTTTTTTTCTTTTCTTTTTTTCTCAGTCTATCAGATTTTATTTCAGACTTTATCCATATAATTAATTGCAAATGAATAAGCAAACTACTGCTAATGAGGATTTATTAATTAATCCCCTTGATATTATAATGATCTGATGAATGTAAATACAAACCTCTCATTATTTTCATTAAGTTGCACATTGGATTGGAAACTGCTTTATTCTGAAAGAGGATTTTAATGCTAATATGTTAGTAAATATTGTGCTATGATGTGCCATTTTTGCTGTGATATCATACAAATGCACAGATCATTATAATATAGTTATCCAATAAACAAACAAGAATGTATCATTGTGGATTTGCACCATCTGCTGAATAATATCCTACCATTCTTTTATACTGATTAAAAATTCTTTTTTTTTTTTTTTTTTTTTTTCTTTTTCCTGCAGGGATATCCGAACCAGTCATATTATGCCATTTATGATGGTCATTCAGGAGTGGAAGCTGCTGTCTATGCAGTGACTCATCTTCATTGTAATTTGGTCAGGAACCAGTATTTTGCAACAGATGTCCATCGTGCCCTGAAATCCAGCTATAAAGTCACAGACAAATGTTTTTTGGAAAAATGTGCTCGGGAGGTAAGTTTGCTTTAAAGATCCTTCAATCTTCCAGTTGGATTAGCAGCAGAAGTGCACTTCAAGAAAAAGCATCATTAAACAGCCTGGTTGGTTGACAAACATTTGGCCATTATTTTGCGCTTGTAAAATGGCATTATATAAAATCTCTATTTTATCAGGTACCAGCTGGAATAACCAGCTTTTACAAAGGAAAAAAAAGAAAAGGAAAAACTCACAACCTAGATTATTGCATAAATTCTATCACATGAGGGATATTCAAAATGTTCTAATCTTCACCCAGAAATAAGAGCCATAGCTGGATATTTTTAACTGAGACCTTGGAGATGAGCAAGCTGTCTGCAAGATGGATTCCAAGAATTCTGACGCTGAAGTACCAGTTGAAAACCGTTGACATTTCTCAGATACTTTTGACTTTCCGACTCCTTCTGGATGAGGCTTAGAAACGTCCCTTGTGTAAAATGTGATCAAAAAGACTCTAGGCTGACTCCTCTCTCTCTCTCTCTCTCTCTCTCTCTCTCTCTCTCCTTTTTTTTTTTTTTTATATTGTAAAATTTAAATGAAGACATGTATAGCTAAGCAACTCATATGATTAAGTGAAGCCAGTCATAAGCAAACAGCAACCCGCAGTGTTTTCTGAATGGTTCACCTAAGACTTCAATTCTATATAGAAAAGATCTTTTTACTAAAGAGAAAAATAAACTTTCCCTATTTCTAAAGTAGATGTTTATGCACATGGTCTTCTGTAGTAAAAAATGCTCAAGGTACCTCCAACGGAAAATTACCTTGAATCTTTTTAGTAGGTGCGGCCCTTTTAATGATTAGACATGTCTCGTGTAGCCCCTTAACTCGGTCCGCTCTATCAGCAGGGCTTAAAATACATCAACTGCATCCCCCGCAGTGGAGTAAGATCCCTCCCCTTCCCAAAAAGTGTCTTGGTTGCTACACTAAACTACATCTGTTGGTGAGGCTCTCGTTCTGGAGATCTGGGAAGTGTAGATTACCTACTTCATTGCCATTACACCCAGATCCACTCTGAACTGGTGGTAGTATGTGTTAGGATCCCATCCATGAATCAAATAGATCTGTTTGAAAATTATTAGTATTTGATATGATTACTTGAAGCCAGTCAACTGTGTGAATTTGCCCAATCGGCTGGGGCTGTAGAATACACCGACTGCACCTCCGCAAAGAGGTATGACCCACCCCCATGAGAGTCCTGGATATAACACTAAACAATGTGATGGTGAGGTTCCAGTAATGCTGAAACTTTGGGAAATGCGGAGTGCCTCTTTATTGCCATCGCTACCAGTTCCACTCTGGCCCGGAGTGATAGCACCTGATAGGGCCCTATCTATGGGTGAAATAGAACTAACTGCATATTTATGCTAAATTGAATTGTATGAATTAAAACTGTTTGACTAAACTGAATTGCTTGAAATAGAAATGTTTGACATAAACTGTACTTACATTTAAATTGCGTGCTTATGCTAAACTGAATTGTTTGACATGGAACTGTTTTTGATATTGAAACTTTGCTTACACTAAACTGAATTGTTTAATATAGAACTGTTTTGACATTTAAGTGTGTGTAAATAAACTCTGTACTTATGCTAAACTGAATTAGCTGAATTAGAACTGCTTGACTAAACTGAATAGCTTGAAATAGAAATGCTTTTGACAATTAAAGAGTGTACTCATGCTAAACTGAATTATTTGAAATAGAACTGTATAAAAATGGATTTGGTGTAAATAACCTACAAAGGTTGATATGCCATAAAACCCAACCAACCAACCATCAACTGTGTGAAATTATTATGTAATAATTAAAGCTATAATTGTATACAAATGATTTTTTATGCTCTTTGTATATTCAAAAAACAATTGATTCTTTCTTTCTCACTAGCTCTTCTTCTCCCCTTTGTTCTCTTGTTTGCTCTTCCTCTTCTTTTTTTCATTTTCTCTCCCCTGCTCCTTCTCAAACTTGGCTCTTTTTCCTTATTGCTTACGTGTTCTCTCTCTCTCTTGCTCTTAATCCATCTCCACACCACCCATTTTTTGTCAAAGACTTCTAGTTATTTTCATGGATTTTTTTCTTTTTCTTTCTTTTTTTAAATTGTTCATTCTATTTGAGTCCATTTTTTTTGTCTGTTTGTTTCTTTCATCTCTGCATTTCATTTTTCATTCAAACAATTCACTCTTAGTGTGGAGCACCCACAAACCAGAGATACTGCCCTGGTATTTATTCCTTTGATGAGGTTTCTACTGTAGATGGGTTGATTGGTTATTTTGTTTTACACCATATCAACCCTTTTCAGGTCATTTAACGGCGAATTAAATTTTAAACAATTCAGTTTAGTTTTTGTTTACAAACAGTTAAGTGTCAAACAATTCAGTTTAGCATAAGTACACAGTTTCAATATCAAAAACAGTTCTATTTCAAACAATTCAGTTAAACATAATTACTCAGTTTAGTTCTATTTAAGTATAAGTACACAGTTTAAATGTCAAAACACTCCCATCTCAATCAATTCAGTTTGGCCTAAGTACACTGTTTACTTCAATTTGACCCATAGATAGCATTACTGGAGCCTCACCATCAGATTAACTGTGTGCAAACAAATGAGGAAATGTAAATAGAATGATTCATATAACAAGAAATACTTGAAATCATTTAACTGTGAAGAAAAATGAGCTCAGGTTTGTTCAGGAGTGTTAATGGAAAAATGTTTGCATGCCATGTGTATTTGATATATAAGTCTAAACAAGATTTAGCATTGAACAATTTGCAATGTTTTGATATGACATAAAACCAAACCAACTTACAAAGAACTGCTTTTGACATTTGAACTGCATACTTATTTATGTCAAACTAAATTATTTGAAATTGAACTGTTTTTACATTTTACTGAATGTAAAGAAAATTGTAATAATATATGTATAAAAATGGATTTGGCATTAAATAACCTAAAATGGTTGATATGCCATAAAAACCAAATCAAACTCGCCAGCCAATTTACCATCAGATTTTTTTGTGTCATATACAGGACACTTGTTCAGTGGGGGTTTTACCTCCTCTGCAGAGAAGCAGTCAGTGTATTCTACAGCCCCAGCCAACTGGGCAATTCTGCAGTAGAGTTTTGTTTTCAAAACCTTTATTATTCTTCTGAGTTATTTCTCCCAGGATTCTGATTCTTTCCTCATTGGGCAGTTCTATCCCTTCAGTTATTTTTATTTTTTTCCTTTTTTCATTATAACCATTGTGCATATTTCAGTTCCATTCCAATATCTTGGCTGTAGATTCTAATAGTTTTACTTTACTCCTAAGAGAGTTTTTCACACCAGCATCAGCTGATGGTCCTTTACTGGAGTTTGAGTAACAGCAAGTCTCCAGGACTCTTCTCAGTGTTGTGGTTGATCTTAATAATGCTGTTGTTTGGATGGTCTCCACTCATGTTCTTATTTCCAATTCTTTCAGTCTTTTTACCAATCCTTTGGTGACTGTACCAAGTGCACCAATTACCATTGGTATCACTGTCATTTTCATGTTTCATCATTATTATTATGTTACTCCTTGTGAGTTTTTCACACTCGTATTAGTTGGTCTTTCTCTGGGGTCAGAGTGACAGTGAGTCTCCTCAGACCTCCATGACTCTTCTCAGTATTCTGGCTAATCTCAACAGTGCTTCAGTTTGGATGGTCTTGGCTCATTCTCCAATTTCCAACTCCTCTCATTCTCTTACTCAGCTTTTGGGGATCATTCCAAGTGCACCAATGACAATTAGTATCGCCATCATCTTTATAGTCCATAGTTATTTTAGTTCTCTGGCAAGATCTAAGTATTTGTCTTTTCTTTTTTTTTTTTAATTTTCTTTGATTTTTACTCTGTGGTTGGCCAGAATGGTAAAGTACACTATTCAGCAGGGTTTTTTAAAAATAATTTTCTCTAGGTCTGGTCTTCTAGACAGGATTAAGTAATCTGTATCTCAATATCCCATAGAACTTTATGCCTCTCTTTCTCATTATTAAATAGGAATTGTTACTTGAAACTCTATGTCAAATGAAAGTCTGATTTCAATACTGAATAGCCTAGCAAGGTTCGACCAGCCAGCCAACCAACCATAGAATTTTCCTTCCTGTCTCAGCTTTAGATTTTGATCGCTTGTTCCACTCAGATATTTCTATGACCAACAAATATATCTGAGTAAAGTATAAGAACACTATGACAATAGCAAATGATATTCTGACAAAGTAAGGTGTAATGGTTATTGCCATAAAAAATGGTCTCTGCAATCTGAGTTCAAACCCTGAATGAGGCTATTTGCATTTCATATAGTGCTAATGCTCTTGAGAAAAGTATGAATTCAACTATTCTTGTTCCAGCTATAGGTAAATAGTTGGGCAAACTGGGCTCTTTAACCTTGGTATGGCAACCAGTCTAAGAAAATGAAAACTTTAAATTCAAACCAGTTTTAGACCTGGATAGGGATGAGCTTTGCCAGGTTATTCCTAACCAAGACACACTATATGCCTCTATGACCAAAGAAGATTGTGGGACCAGTTATCTTCAGGAAAACTTAAATTTGTCAGTGGTTGACAGAAAGCAGCAGATTATGTGAAGTTGCTAAATGATTTCTCTCGCACAAGAAGACACTCCACATAGACAAATGTCTATGCGGGAAAGAATGGATTTTTCAGCAAGATAATGCTGCTATCCACAATGCATCAATAACAAAGAAGTAATTGCTTGAACAAAAAATAAGACTTCTTGACCACCTAATGTGTTCTCCAGACCTCAATCCTATCGAAAATTTGTGGGAATGGATTGTTGGAAAAGTTTATGAAGGAGGTCGACAGTACTCAGCAATTTCTAAACACAAAAATGGAATCTTAGACACATGGGAAAAAATAGCTCTAGTTCAAATTCAGAAACTAGTTGAGAGTATGCCTAACTGAATTTTTGAGGTTATCAAAACTAACGGCAGATCTACAAGGTATTGAATAAAAAATTTGCTTTTATATTCTACAGTTCTGCTTATTGGTTATATTTATATCAAAACAAAATTTTAAAATTAAGTATAAATACTAATATACATATAAAAAATGAATTGAAATTTCTTCATTTTTAAAATTTTAATTGTCTTTATGCCTTATCTTTCATATATCTGATTTTCATAATTTAAAAATTGTAAACAATATGTTTTTCTTCATTTTTGAGGGTGGTCTTATATTTTTGTACAGTTGTGTGTGTGTGTATAATATATAATATTATAACAGTGTTGGTTGTCACTAAATCACTTTGTGGTTTTGTGACGAACCAAGTGAAAATAATATGGAGAGTGCTCAATATCAAGGATAGAGCTATTATATAATAATAATGATGAATAATAATAATAATAATAAATAAATATATATTAGAAATATATATTTAATTCATGGATTTTAGGCTGCGACCCCTGGGTTTC
>CAUZXS010004517.1:77500-159737 GCA_963585895.1 Sepioteuthis lessoniana | reverse complement strand
TGCATTCAATAAGTTTCCAGACTTTTTTGTACAGGTATTTAAAATTGTTGTAGACACTTGAAAATTCAGTATCTTATTGCTATACATCCTAGGAGACGACTGACCAATTTTTATGATTTCAGGTTTAAATGAACATCTACAGCAGCAATTGGAATACACTCTACTAAAGCCTGATTGTCACAGCTGG
The DNA here is from genome assembly GCA_963585895.1 of Sepioteuthis lessoniana. Classification (NCBI taxonomy): domain Eukaryota; kingdom Metazoa; phylum Mollusca; class Cephalopoda; order Myopsida; family Loliginidae; genus Sepioteuthis; species Sepioteuthis lessoniana. The sequence continues at coordinate 159,550 of CAUZXS010004517.1, read as the reverse complement.
TGAATTTCAATCTGGACGGGAGAAAAACGATATGCAATAAAATTGTTTTAAACTTGGAAAAAATGCCACAGAAACGTATGGAATGCTTCTGATTGCTTTTCAGGCATCTTGCATGAATCGAGTATCAGTCTTTGAGTGGCATAAGAGATTCAAGGAAGGCAGGGAGTCTGTGAGGGATGATAAGAGGTGTGGGAGGAGTAAGGAAGTCAATACATCAGAGTCGATTGGCCAAAAAGTTAGGGTTAGGGTTCGGTTTACTATGTTGAGGTTTTAAGGGAGTTCCGGAAGAGATTCCTAGGGAAAAGGCCAGCACTCTTCAATCGGCTCAGTGGCATTTCCAGCAGAACAATGCATCAGTCCACAATTTCATCCTTGTCACAGACTATTTGACCAAGATGGGCATCAAGACAGTTCCTCAGCCTCCCTATTGTCCAGACCTTGCTCCCTGTGACTTTAGGTTATTCCCTAAGCTCAGAGGCTGTCGTTATGAGAAATTGAGAAGATGAAAGAGGCTGTGACGAAGGTCATTGACGATGGTTCGATAGACGCTGATCTTATTGCCTTTTTTCAGATGCTTGCTGTTCTATACTCTTTTGTAGAGTCTGCCGAAAGCACTGTTTGCCTTGACTAGTCTGTCGTCTACTTCGCTGTCGATATTAGCGTCTGATTTGATGGTACACCCCAGGTAAGTGAAATGGTGAACTGCTGTCTGAGGATGAACACCATGTCTGTAATGCCCCTGTTGACTCTGAACCCTCACTGAGTTTCTGTTAGATGATCTTCAGCGATGTTTAAGAGCACACGAACAAGGATTTTTCTTGCGATGGAGAGCAGAGTGATCCCCCAATAATTGGAGTAATTTGACTTTTTTGCCTTGTTTTTGTACAACGTGACGATGACTGCATCGCGGAGATCACTTTGAAGTTTGTCCTGCTCCCTGCTTGTCTGTACAAGGAGTTTGTGGAGCTTTCTGTGGAATGCTGGTCCTCTATATTTCCAGTGCACCGGTGAAATCCCGTTGACTCCCGCTGCCTTGCTACTTCTTAACTGCTCTATGGCTTTGGTAATTTCTTTCACATTGGGGAGTTCATCCAATTCTGCTTTGAATGGTTGCTGGGGGATGTGGAGAACTGCTGGGTACTGGACGAAACAGTCAGCTCTAAAGAGGGATTGGAAGTGCTCAGACCAACGACTCAGAATGAAGGCCTTCTCTGTAAAAAGTACTTGCTCATCTGCGCTACGTAAGGGATTCTGGACCTAGTTAGTCGGGCCATATACTGTCTTGAGAGCTTTGTAGAAGCAGCTGTAGTCACCTAGGTCTGTGTATATATATACTTTAAAATGAATAGGTCCACCAGGGGATTCATTTTTAAAGTTATTTTTCTTCAACACGTGTTTTAAGTGTTTCACACTATCTTCAGGAACTGCAAGACTGAGTTTTGCAATCACGTTACCATTTTGAATATTTATTCTTTCTACACTCTAGGATCTATTTAGAGCTTTTAGTAGATTCTTGGGCGTTGTGTTCTTTTTACTTGTTTGTATAATATTGTTTATAAATTCTTTAACCGGCTCATTGGCCTAGTAGGTAGAGTGTTCGCCAATTGTCCGGGAGACCTGGGTTCAGTCCCAGGTCGCGTCATAACAAAGACTTTAAAAATGGTACTTGATACCTCCTTGCTTAACACTCAGCAATATAAGGTAGGTATCGAGGGTAAAGTGGAGAAATCCAGGGAAAGGAGTAGCACCCTCCCCTATGCCTCGGTGTAGTAGCTATTGAAAAGGAGCATTCTGGTCGCCCTCGACTACGGACGCCAACTTTACTTTACTTATAAATTCTTTGATTTCATTCTTGATAATGAGGAATCTCTGAATTGAGATAATAACGGGTTTATATTATCAGTCATTTTTTTCCAGAAGTTCGCTGAATATGATTTATTTTGGGTTTGTGGGAAATTCTAATTTCATAGGGGTAGTTAGGATGTGTTTTGATTTTTCATTGTTCAATTGGATGTTAAGTTTTGAATTTGTGATATGGGTTTTTCCAGCGATATCTATTTCGTAAATTAGTTGGATTGGTGAACTGTACGATCTTCCCTTTATGATAATTTTTTCAGTTCGAAATGTGAATTATGATAATGTTTTCTTGGCTGGGATACGGGTGTTTTTGTGGGTTCTTTTTGTTAAATTTGTGTTTCTGTTTCTGTTTGACAGATTTGGGTTGAATGTAATTTTTAAAACTATTCTTGGAAGTTGGACCAATATATACTTTACCTTAATGTTTCTTCTCACTCTCTCTCTCCGTTTCTCTCTCTCTTTATATATATATATATATATATATATATATATATATTGTATATATATGGAATGAGCAATACATTAAAAAAGAGACAAAAAGGATCTTTTTCAACATCTTATTAAACTCCAGAAATCATTAAAAGAGGGGGAAAAATCAAAATACTTTTGCTCTTTTTGAAAAATCGATCAAAAATCGATATCTGTAATCAGGGTTCAATTGATTTTCCCCTTCTTCCTTTGATTTATGTCATTGGTTAGCACTTATAGACCATTCTTCTTATGCTCTCAAATCGATTTTCTATCTGTTTCAAAATTTGAACGCAGAAACAATACGACAGGTTCTCGAATATAAAGGTTATTTGATGCGACTGGCTATAGTTCCCCTCGTCGGCTGCAGTGGAAAGTGGTGGGGTGTAGAATACGCCGACTATAAATCTGCAGAGGCATAAGACCCTCCCCCAACCAGTGTCTCAGTTATGACACTAAACCATCTGATGATGAGGCTCCCGTCCGGGTGTTTCGGGAAATGTGGACTACCTCTTCATTTCCCTTACTCCCGGGTCAATTGATCTTGTGTAAGAGAACCTGTTAGGATCCCATCTATGGATCAAATAGAACTGTTCAATCATTTCCTTGGGATTATTATTATCTAATAGAATTATTAGTGGTGAATAGACAGAGTTATCAGTATCAAATAGCAATACTTGCGGAAGTCTCCGTGGCGTAATGGTTAATGTGTGGCCTCTTAGCAAGCGTGCTCAAACTCCAGTTTTACTATTACGTTCATTTTTGGTGTAATACCTTTGGGGAAAATATGAAACTCATTATCTCACCCAGCTCAAGAGTTAAATCACAAAAGTGTTGTTCTCCCAGGTTGGATTTGGCATTAAATAACCCAGGAAGGTTGATATGCCATTAAACAAAACCCGAAGAGATTGTGAACTGAAACCATTTAAGAAAATTATTACATTGAGAAGATATTTATCTTCTCATTATATAATGAGATGTCATAAAGTAAAAAAATATAATCCAGATGGAAGTGGAAATTTAGTCACAGGCATTTTACATTAAATAGCCTACAAGGATTGGTATACCATAAACTACAATCAATCAATCTGCCTATAATAGAACTTACACTTATGTCTGGATTATCTTTTTTTACTTAATGGTATCCAATTATAAAAAGAAGATATTTAACGGGGACATATTAATGGCCACCAAAGGTAGCTTGTTCATAGTAAAGGCCACCAATGGTAGCTTGTAAATCTCTCCCTGTTTAAATGATCTATATTTAGATTATAAAAAAATTACTCAATTCTATCAGCAAAAAACCTTTAGAGTTTTTTTAAAGTTCTACAACCTATTGACTTATAAAAAAGAACTCTTAAAAACTACCCAAAAAGATTTTGATTCAATTTGGAATTTTACTATTTTTCTTTTGTCCTATCATGTAAGTTTTAGGCTGAAAAAATTATTATAGAAAAGGAAGGTTAGTGTATAGTGAATATTTGATCATCCCTTTCTTTTAGTTTTATTTTTTTGTATTTTGTCCTGAATCTGTCTTGAAGAATTTGCTCGCTGGGTCCTTGTGAATTCTATCGTCACCAAATAGATGCCTTTATGAGGTTGCGTACAACCTCATAACGGCATCTATTTGGTGACTGACTAAACCATGGATGTTTATTTTAATGGTATAATTATTGCGCAGTTATCATTATTTACTTTTTCTTTCACACTTACATCATGAAAAAAATCATGATGTAAATGGAAAAGAAAAGGCAAATGAAAGCTACGCAATAATGATACCATTAAAATAAACACACCCATACTTTAAGATTTTCAAAAACATTTGTATGGGTATGTTCTGAACTAACACTTTTAGAAATTTGGTCAGTGAAACCGAAGTTTAAAACTGGAAATAAAAATGGAATAACATTTCTTTTCCGTGTATGCCAACGTGTCAAAATGGGATAATTATTGTGATGGGTTTCAATTCTGAAGCCACAGGCGTGATAAAGAAGTGACAAGTTCAATCTTAAAGAAGCCAGACTAAGAAAGTCAGCGTTTTGAATTTATTCAACTGCTGTTCCGAAGAACTACGGTGCAGTTTTTTCGGGGTTAATGTTTTAGAAGCCCTATTTGAAAGGGGCTTCAATAGAAACTTCCTCCTCCCAATGAAAGACAGTTTAGAAGCCTTCTAAGGTGACCGGCTTGATTTATTTTAAATATCAATAAACATTGAAATCCAATTGTATGTATTTATCCAACGTCTTTGTCACCGGAAAAAAAACGACATGAGATCGAGCTTTTAATGGAATAGTAGTGGTTTGAATTCAGTTTTCCTTCTCGTCGATTGGTTGTCGTATTAAACCAAAGGTGTCTAAACTGCCCTATTACTTATTCAGTGTTAATGCGAGAACAAATAGGTTCATGCCTTTCTTGAGAGTATAAGAGCCACGTGAAATGCAATCAGCTTCGCTCAGAATTCGAACTCAGGTTCAAGATTCCATTTCTTAGGACGATCACTGAGTATATTTTTAACATCTTTTGTCTTCACCACATCTTTCGTTTTTTAACGTCTTTTGTTCCCTGGGATCAAGTGACAATCTTTCGGGTGCTTTTCACCTGCTTAGACTTAATACGTGCGCATGTTGATAATTGCGCGACAGTTAATTTTATTTCTATGGTCTTTTGTACCGGGCAATGCCATGAACTTCTGTTCTGAATTTTATAAGCACGCATCGCTATCCAGATTATTTCTCAAAATATGATTATATTCTTCGTAATCGATACGAATGCAACAAAACATAAAAGCACAAGAACATTTCACTGAGCGCAAGAAAAATCCATTAGTAGGAAGAAATAATTTATGACTAATTCATAAAGGTGTAAAACGCTCTCACTTTTATTAGCAACAATATTGGTTTATTTTATACAGTGATCTCAGAAACGATAGTTCAGAAAAAGAGTTGTCATTTACGAAGATTAGCTTAGTTAGGTCAAAAGTATGAGGCACCCAGTGAGACTCAAACTCACTATGCATGATTGGCTAGCGTAGTTTGTTAACAGTTCGAGACACCGATATTCTGAAAACGATAAGCATCGAAATCAACTCTATTTCTGATTTTGACACTTCTCTTTGTCAGAATTAAATTGTCTTTACAAACAACGCAAACTACTTTTTCCACACACCCACTCACACACATGCGCGCGCGCACACACACACACACACACACACATATGTATATATAAGAGCCATTCTATAAAAATGCGTAATCGGGTGGGGGGGAAAGAGCAAAATTATTTTTTTACATACATACCTGGACAAAAATATTAGACCACCCTCTAAAATGAAGAAAAATGTATTGTTTAAAATTTGTAGATTATGAAAATCAAATATATGAAAAGTAAGGTTATGAGACATTTAAATTTGAAATAAGAAGAAATTATCATTCCTTTTTATATGTATATAAGCATTTATCCTAAATTTTAAGATTTATTTTTGACACAAATATAAGACTACCTATAAGAACTAAAGAAAAAGGACTTAATTTAATTGAAAGATTTATCATATATAGTCTACATAATATGAAAGCTAACAAAACTGTAATACTTAAAATACTAAAAACATAACTGGTTAAAGGAATTGAATTATCTAAATTTGAGAAAAGTGAGATTACAGCTCAGGAAAGAGTAGGAAAATTTCAGAGAGGAATTTCGAAGGCTTTAGGCGCAGTAAAACCGTTATCTGCAATTACTTAAAAAGTCGAAATAAGTATGGAACAAGAAAACCGACTGGCAGGCGAGATAAATTAACTCCACAATTCAAGAGAAGAATTGTTCGCGAAGTAAAAATACATACAAAAATACTGAAATCTCTAGTCAATGCGCCTTGCAGTACTAGAACAATCAAAAAGCATTTAAACAACGAAAAAAGTAAGCGGAAGAAAAAAATTCATCGTCCAGGTTAATTATGAAGCACAAAGAGAAACGACTGGAATATGCTCATCAGTATCAAACCATGATTACTAAAGAATGTCGAAAAGCTGTTTTCTCGGACGAAAAGAAATTCAATTTAGACGGTCCAGATGGCCTTCAGAAGTATTGGCACGCAAAAGATTTTCTAGAAGAGAATTACTCAACAAGGTATAGCGGAGGAGGATCTCTTATGATCTTGTAGTGGTGGGGAGCTTCCCATCTTCAGGAAAACTTAAACTACAATTTGGCAGTGATCGATAAAAAGCAGCAGATTATCTGAAGATGATAAATGATTTATCTCTCGCACTAGAAGGGCGTCGTCTATATGTAGAAGAATGGATTTTTCAGCACGCTAATGCTGCTATACACAATGCATCAATAACAAAGAAGTACTGGCTTGAACAAAAAATAAGGCTTCGTGACCATCCAGCATGCTCTCTAGATCTGAATCCTATTGAAAATTTGTGGGGATTAATTGTTGCAAAAGTTTATGAAGGAGGTCGACAGTATTTATCACATTCTGAACTCAAAAACGCCGTCTTTGACGCATAGGAAAAATACCTTCGGTTTAACTTCAGAAACTAGTTGAAAATTTTTTAGGTTATCAAAGCTAACGATGAATCTACAAAATATTGAGTAAAAATATTGCCTCTAGTTTTGCTTATAGGTCTTATGTTTATGTCAAAACAAAATTATTAAATTAAGCATAAATGCTGCTAAACATTTATACATGATTACAAATGAACTAAACATAAATTTGTCACAACAAACCAGAGTCAAAAAATATTCCATTGTATTAAAACACATTGACTGTTCGGTAAAGAAAAAAGTTCAGAATACAGTGGTCAGTAAATAATGTCATGTTGTCAGTGTTTTGGGTCACGAAGGCACTCATTACAATTGATTTTCTTGAAAAAGGTGCAACTGTAAACAATTAACTCCTTAAGCAATATTTAATATAATACATATGAAGGGTAAAGTGGAGCAATCCTGCGAAAGGAGTAGCGCCCTCCCCTACACTTCAGTGTAGTAGCTCTTTAAAAGGGACCCTTCTTGTCGCCCTCGACTACGGTCACCAACTTTACTTTTACTGCAATAAAATGTTGTAACACTGCCATTACTCTCTGGCCCTCTCTTATCTGGAGAGGTAGTAACTTTTAGAGACCCATCTATGAGTCAAATTGAACTATTCAGTCTTTTTCTGGGGATTATTATCAATATTAATTAGAATTATTAGTCATTTAAATCCGTGTAAACAATGAATGGCAATATTTGAAACCTTTTAACTGTGAGCAAATAGAACTATTAGTGTTAGATGGCAGTACCTAAAGACATTTTATTGCGTGCAAACAAATGAGCTCTGGCTTGTTTAAAAAAACTGTTAACTCTGTGGTTATCTCTGTGGTTATCACACACACACACACACACACACACACACACATATATATATATATATATATATATATAAGAAGAGGATTTGGCATTAAATGACTCACAAAGGTTTTCCTCATCATGTCACGCTGCTAGCACGGATCTCTCTGGCCCTCTTTCGGCACCCGACTCTATCGTCCATCGCTCCCGGGAGGTCTTACCGGGTACATTCTGTATTAGCACAGAGCTGTTATATATAAGTTGTAGCTGGTCATTTTGCCTTTGCTCGTTCATGTGAAGGGGTCCAATGGATTACATCGTTAATGAGTTCGTCCTTACTTCTCCTGCAATGCCCCGCATGTTTGGTTAATGTAACTTGGATAGTTTTTGTGATGGGTGATACGTGGCCGTACAGCTACTGTTTTGTAGGGCGTTTTCTCCAGGACTTGTTCAATACAGCTCGGTCGTGTCAATACTGCTATATGGATGCGCCACATGGACAAAAACTAAATGAATGGAGAAAAAGCTTGACGGCAATTAAACAAGAATGCAGCGAGCTGTAATGACCGACAAGGTTTTGATATGCCATAAAATAGAAGCAAGCATTAAAAGGATTTAAAAACTCACGGCTTCTTTGTTTGATGGGCAACATTCGTGGGTTATTTAAAGCCAAGCCATCCTCATAGAAGGAACAGCACTTTAGCCATTACACCAGCTGAGTTCAAATTATTTCTATCACCTAGAAATTCTTGATAAATAGAATTACTCATGTTAAGTGGAATTACTTGAAACTATTTAATTGTTCAAACAAATAAGTATTAAATAGAATCATTAACGTTAAATTGGAATACTTGTTACAACTTTAATGTTTGCAAACAAATGAGCTGTTACATCTGGTTTGAAAATAAAGTTATCAACAAATCACACACACACACACACACACTTCCAGACTTTTTTGTACAGGTATTTAAAATTGGCGTAGACTCTTGAAAATTCAGTATGTTATTACTATACATATAATAAGATGACAGATCAATTTTTATGATTTCAGGTTCAAATGAACAGCTACAGTAGCAATTGGAATACACCCTACTAAATCCTGATAGTCACAACTGGTGAATTTCAAAAATGCAATCTGGCTGTGGGGACATTTTAGAAGAACGATATGCAATAAAATTCTGTTTTAAACTTGGAAAAACAAAAACGTATGGAATGCTTCAGACTGCTTTTTGACCATCTTGCATGAATCGAGCATCGGTTTTTGAGTGGCATAAGAGATTCAAGGAAGGCAGGGAGTCTGTGAGGGATGATGAGAGGTGTAGGAGGAGTAAGGAAGTCAATACACCAGAGTTGATTGGCCAAAGGGTTAGGGTTAGGGTTACTATGTTGAGGTTTTAAGGGAGTTCAGGAAGAGATTCCGTTGGAAGAGGCCAGCAATCTTCAAATCGGCTCAGTGGCATTTCCAGCTGGACAATGCACCAGTCCACAACTCCATCCTTGTCACAGACTATTTGACCAAGATGGGCATCACGACAGTTCCTCAGCCTCCCTATAGTCAAAACCTTGCCCCCTGTGACTTTTGCTTATTCCCTAAGCTCAGAGGCTGTCGTTATGAGACAATTGAGGAGATGAAAGAGGCTGTGACGAAGGTCATTGACACGCTGACACAAGAGGACTTCCATGGAGCCTTCCAGAAGTTGTTGGAACGGTAAAACAAGTGCATTGTAGCCGGCAGAGATTACCTCGAAGGGGACTAGAGTTTCATGTGTGTACTGCCAATAAAAGTGCCCATACGAAAAAAGCGTGGAAACTTATTTAATGATCCTCGTATTTTCAAGTGTTTGTTTGTAGCATTTAAATTTTTACTTTACAATCTAACTATATGCTGAGCACCTCACTTAGTGCAAACGTTCGCCATTTAGATTTCCAAACTATAAGTTATGAATTCGTGTCTGACTGGGTTCCTCATACATCCGGCATTGTATCACAACTGAGAAAAGCTTAGTAAATGACCAAATACTTTCAGCATTAAGTCTGTTTGACTCTCATTTCCAATTTAAATTTATGATTGCAAAAGATATGTAATGAATTAATAAGCTGAATTACAAATTTAGTATTATATTAACGCTATATTATACACCATTTTCAACAGCTGATGCACTGCCTGTAAACACTTAACAGCACATCATTGCATCTAGGCGGCTAGTCAGATAACTGCATCATAGCTCAATAGATTGGGAATTCATATGAACATAACCTTAAATCTATAAGATTTGTAAGTTTTATATATTCTTCCTATTGTTTGTACTGTATTATGCCGACTGCATGTGTGGAAGCCGGCCTATGCAGCAAGTCTGACCATGAATTTTGAGCTGAAAATCTTGAGGTCGTTTTATATGCCACATCGAATGGTACGCTGCAACTTACAGCATTAATAATCACTTATTTGTTGACTGTTAAATGGTTTTACGTGTTCTTATTCAATTCTGATAATATTCTGCAGATCTATTTTACTCATAAATGCGAATTTAACAGGTATTATTACTCCTGGACAGAGTGGATCTGGTATTTTATGGCAATGATAGGGTTCACTGCACTTCCTGGATGCAGTTTAGAGTCATATCCAAGACACTTTTCTTCACACCCATAACCTTCTGTCGAGGATGCTGGTGACTAATTCTAAGCTCCACCGACGAAACTGAGCAAGTCCTGAATCGGTGCACTGCTATTTAATTTTGGTCCTTATTTGAGAGGGAAACAATATTTCAAGCATCACTTCATCGTAATCCTCTTAACGAAGCTTAAAATTAGCACAATGTTACAAATATAGCGCACCTAGTGTGGACTAAAATCACTATTCAGTTGTAGTCATTTACTTAGTTTAACTTATTTTAGCATAATGGCAGCAATATGAAATGTTCGGTGAGGATCAAACTTATTAACCTGTCTCGCTAACCATAATAATACTCGAGATGCCCAGGTCGAATTATATTGGTTGTTTAGTTTGTTGTGTTTTTTATATCAATGGCAAATAAACCTTCGTGGGTTATTTAATGCCTAAGCCTCCTTGTAAAAGGACAGTAGTCGTTCTATTTAACCCATAGCTGGGAGGATTACGGGGTATATACTTTTCTTTATTAGTCCAAAAGTAAAAGAAATAGTACGACAGGAGCTCTAACTTGCTTATTATGACGTTGCAATGTAGTTCGTTTGTCACTACACCACGAGGACCTCTACATTGATAGTAAAAGAAAGATCCATTTGCAATAATTGTCGATTAAATACTTTTAAAATATATGAGAGAGTATTGCCAGGTACCCCATATCAAACGCAGCATTTCAATAAATGATATTTGGTTTGGTTTGGTTTCTTTTTTAATGATATTTCGTGGGTTATTTAATGAAAAGGCCGCCTTGGAGAAGAACAGTAGTGATACTATCTAACCCATAGCTAGTGGAGGAGGATAAGGAAATCTCTAGTAATGGTGTGCTCGCTTAGATCGCTAAAGATTACATGACAAAAATGTTATATTTGTCATTTATTACTATTTGCTTGTTTTGCACAAAGACATAAGGAACACGCGCCAAGTAACAATTGAATTCACGCGTAATGATCAATTAGGCTAGTTCACAAACCATTACCATAAAAAAGACACTGAAAGTCATTTATTTAGTTTAACTTAATTTGGAAAAAGACTAGAATTATAAGTCACCAAGTGAGAATCGAACTTATCTCATGTAATAGCCTAGTTCAGGAACTATTACATGACGCTTGCCGCTTTGTTATTTTCTTGGCTTAGTTTAGTTTGACACAAGGTCATAAGTATGGAGCACCCAGTGAGAATTGAACTCTCAAGCAATAGTCAATTTGCCTCGCTCGTTAACTAATACATCATCTGAGGTGCCCTTAATTCTTTAAACATGACTAAGTTTTACACAAGGCCAGAAGTATGAGGTACCTAATTAGCATACACTGTACTAAGAATGGTCTGTTAGTCAAGATCGTTAACTATTACTTAATACGAAGAATCTTGTCATTTGCAAAGCTTCAGTTAGTTTAGCATAAGGCCAGATATATAGGACTATCTGGATAAGTAAACTCATTAACAATAATTAATTGTCTATCTCGTTAACCATTGCATCATGTGTGGCAGCCACATCTCTTTTTCATTAAAAAAATCTCTTTTAACCACTCACAGTCTCTTCGACGCTCTCGGTGATATTACTTTTGGCTTGACTGATTTGATACCATCACGAAGCACCACTATCCAATTTTGAATTATTCTTTGATGATGTCCACGATTTCAGTTGCCCTAATAGACGTGACAAACTATAATGATGGTCATTTTCAGCATTTTATTTATTTATTTAGTCTTTTATCCTGTCCAGTTGAAAAAGAGAGACATTGAGAGAGTAGTTCAACTGCAACCACAGAGGCCAATCTTTTAGATTTTTTCCCACAAAATGACAAATTCTGGACTGTTGACTAACTTGTAATTGTTTCTTTCATTCCAGCCGCCAGTGATTTTATCACGGTCTCCCGTTATTTATTGATGTCCGCGTGGGAATTGAATCCGTTACCAGCCTGTTCGGCTTTTACGGCGTACAGTGGACACCTTTGTTTTATTATTTATTTCAATAAACCGTTCATATACACGTTTGCCATGCCTGGAAGCCACAGTGGATTTATTAGCACTGAATTTGTAAACTATGTTTCGGCAAAAAAGGAAATGAAGCAAAAATAGCGGCCATTTTTACCTTCGACAGAAGCGCAATTCTGGTGGTTTATCAGCTGATAATTTTCTCCGAACAAAAGAAGAGACAGGAGACAATGGCTTTGTTCATTAAACGTTTAACCGTATTAGCTATCTTTTTCCCAGCAATAAACGAGAGAGAATGAATCATATGAATCACAGATACGCATATTGTGTTCAGATTTTAGATACAAACTTTGCTTTTAGATATAAGTTCAGTCTGATACGTAAATTGACTAATTGTGACAAAAGATTAAGTTTTATTTCTTTGGCTAATGTTACACTAAACTTAAGCCATCCTAATAGAAGAATAGTACTGATTCTATTTAACATATACCTATTAGTCGGGATAAGAAGGATTATAACTTTCTGAAAAGAATTAGTTCGAAAGTGAACTGAAGTTTAAACTCGCTTATTTCGAGGCTACTTTTTTTCGAGGAGCACTTTTGTAGCTACGCCACTTTTAAAAAGAAAATAGATTAAGTTTTAAGAATAAATTTCGGACACGCAGTTTTGAAAGAGATAACCAATTACGGAAATAGAATGTTGAAAACGTTCTTATTTTTTCGTTTCATTTAAAAAATAAAAATTTTATGTAAATAAAATTTAGAAGATGTAACATCACGTATTTAAACGTATTTAAAGTTTAATGTACAAACTGAAACATTTAACACCGATAAATAATTCAACAATAAATAAATTCATCCTCTGAATACCTTGTGTTTTTCATAGGTGTACATGTACATATTGTACATATGAACACAAAATGGAGTGGGGAACTTTCAGAGGGGAAATTAACAGGAGATAACTAATAACTGACATCCATTACATAGCTCGTGAAACTAGAACAGTCAACCCCGGTAAGCGAAATGAAGGGGTAAGTTCGACATTTCAACCACCTGAAGAAGGCCGGAGCGTACAACGGCCGAAACGTTGTGACAAACATGATGACAAAGATGAAAACAATAGTCCGAACAATGTAAATAATGTTACTCAGACTTATTTCATATAACGTTTCTTCTATGTTTGTCATCGGTTAGTGCCCATCTTCTCATCTGTTCATTCACTCGACTGTGTTTTTCTATCTTTGTTGTCGTCTTGTGTTGGTTCTCTGCCTCTCCTCTTGTTGTATTTTCGTTGCTATAACCGCAACTATCTTAGTTCTTCTTCTGGCAATAAAAACAAAGAAGACACCATTCTTACGAGAACATTTTTATTTTACGACAACCATTTACCCACATGACCTTTTACAGGTAGTTGAGAACTCAGATGGCGCACAACCGTTCCGTTCGAACCTCATCTACAGCTAACAAATTATTCAAATTAGTTTTTGGTGTCGTCTGATCATATGACGTCTCAACCAATCATCGTTAATACTCAAACTAATGGCTGGAAGTCATTGTCTGACCCACAGATAGATTCCTCACGCTTTCCCTCGTTTAACGGCTTAGAACTTACATGTCAATAATAGATCCCACCAATCTATAATGTAAGACAAAATAAACCACTAGTCTCTCTAACCACATTCCAGAAATATTACTTTCAATATAATAGCAATTAACTTCAGTAAGCGATACACACGGTACAAAACACATTACTTACAACTAATTAACTGAATGTTGATTTTGAGAAGCGCAAATAAAATGGATGTTCACACAAGTGATCAAGATCAACATTGAACAGCTTATTTTTCAAGTAGAATGACCGAACTTTAAAAAATCAGTCTCATTATTTTCAGGATAGACCAACTTTTAACTCTATAAGTATTTACTAAACATAGCTTCATCATCATCATCATCATCGTCTCGCGCTGGTAGCACGGATATCCCTGACCCTCTCTCGCCACTCCTCCCTATCGTTAGGTAGGTAGGTCTTCAGGACAACATCCCGTATCCTCACATAGCTGCTGAATGTATGTTCGTGCTGGTCGTCCTGCTTTTGCACGGCCATGTGTGGGGGTCCATAAGAGTACATCTCTTATGAGTTCGTCCCTGCTTCTCCAGCAGTGTCCTGCATGTCTGGTTCGTCTAACTTGAATAGTTTTTGTGATAGGGGGCAGGTGGCCGTACAGTTGGTGTCTTGTGGGGTGTTGCCGCCAGGACTTGTTTAAGATTGCACGTAGCATTCTTGTGTAATTGCCGTCTAGCTTTTTCTCCAGCCGTTTTGTTAGCGTCCATGTAGTGCAGCCATATAGCAGTATCGATGTGACCGCTGCCTGGAAGAAACTGCGTTTCATTTTATCGGTTAGGTCTGATTTCCATATAATCGATAGCCTATTGATAGCTGTCCATGCTTTCGCTAACCTCGTTTTGATGTCCTTTTCGGTTGATTCGACGCTGCTTCCTAGGTAAGTGAATTTGTCTACTAGTTTAAGAGTGGTTCCTTCTAGAGTGGAGATGTCCCCCGTTTGATTATAGCACATATATTCCGTTTTGTGTGCATTAACATAGAGGCCTATGCTTGCTGCTGCTCGTTCCAAACTATGCAGTAGTGTTTCGGATTGGTCAGGTGTATTTGCCAGTATCGCTATGTCATCGGCGTAGTCGGCGTCGGTAATTGTTGTTGCGGGGTACCTTCTGCTTCTTTTCTTCGTCAGTTCGAAGCCATTCTCTCTGATTTTGTCAATCGATGTTCTAAGTGGGTAGTCTAGACAAATGATAAAGAGGTACGGAGTCAGCGTGTCCCCTAGTAGTACTCCTGCTACAATGTCGAAGTATTCTGTGTCTCCATCTGGTGATCGTACTTTTACTTTAGTGTTTCTATAGAGAATCGTTATTGCCGCTACGGTTTCTTTAGGTATGCTGTACGCTAGTAGGATTTGTTCCATCTTTCCTCTGTGAATGGAGTCGAAAGCCTTGGTAAAGTCAACAAATATTAATGTCGCTTGTAGGTTTTTTGCCCGTACACCTTCAAGGATTCTACGGATGGTTAATATTTGTGAGGTCGTGGATCTATTTCTTCGGAAGCCATTTTGTTTTTTCCTAAGTATGTTGTCGATTTTGGGTACTATGCGGTTTCGTAGTAGGGCATTGTAGATTTTGGCTGCTATGGATGTAAGTGTTATGCCTCGGTAGTTTTTGACTAATCCGAGGTCCCCCTTCTTAGGGAAGGAGAGTATGCACCCCTTCATCCATCTATCTATCGGATTTTGATTGTATACTGCGTTGCAGTGTCGGAGCAATATGTCGTCGAATTGTCTGGTCTTCCATACTTCCGGGGGAATTTCGTCCAGCCATGCAGCTTTCCTATTTTTAATTTTTCTGAGAACCGAGTCGAGTTCTTCTTGTGTGAACGGTCCTAGTTTAATGTCTAATTGTTTGCTAATTATTCTGGTGATTGGTTCATGTGTTATTTTCGGTGGGTTTCCTAGTAAGTTTTCGAAGTGCTGTTTCCACAGTTTTATTCTTTCTTGTTGGTTTGCTGCTTTCAGTTTTGCTTTGGCTGTGTTCTTTCTTCTACTCACTTCGTTTATTGTTTGCCAGGCTATCCTAGATTGTCTATCTTCCACCGAGTCTCTAATCTTATCTATCTGATTTTGAATGTATTCTGTCTGTTCCTTTATATATATGCCTGCTAAACGGCACAATATCAATTAGCAAGCATAGCTTAGCAGTATTTATTATCCCCCCTCAGGAGATGTAATGGTTAACGTGCTGGACTGCGGCCTTGAAGAAAGCAGATTCAAATTCAACTTACACTAATACATTCACTTTCGGACTCATATCATGGGAAAAGTTATAAACCCTCCAACTAGATTGAGGTTTAATTGTATCACAGATGTGTTTCTACAAGTATGGCCTTGACCTTTACATTAAATAACTAATGAATGTTGATATGTCATTAAGGAAATAATTACCCCTCAGCAACGGACAGGGTATGGCACGAGGTCAATTTTTATGGAGTAAAGCTAATTCAAATTTACAGTCGTCCTTGTAGATTGGTTGGCTAAAGAACCCCGTGTACCCTTTTTAAGTACTCATAGCTAGTGAGTAAAACAGATGGATGAATGCCATTTCTAAGTCATTAGAGCGAAATAAAACGCAAATAATCTTGTCGTGGATTTAAACTCGGGTTATCGATTCAAATCTTCAAATGTGGCGAGTCAAGAAAGAACTGAGTTTGCTATAATTGTAACTAATTACTTTAATCTGTGTACAAGATTACTGTACGTAAATTACACCTGTAGAAGGACGAATATAATATTAGCCGAAAAGTACTGATGAAAAATATTGATTCAAGTTAAAATAGAGCCGGGAGAATAGTCATCGGCATTTAAGTCGAAATGTGGAATTTTCTTCACGTCCGTCTCCATCAAACTCACGCACACATTTTACAGAATAATTCTCCAGAATAACAATAGCTGAAAACACAAAAAGAAATTACTTGAACCACAGCAAAACAGAATCTTACTAAGGAGGCGACCTTCTCCCTATGTAACACTTGCCCGGTTAATTATTATCTAAATTTGTTTTACTCTCTTTGCGCAGTTGGCTATCTTAACATGTGTGCATCAAAGTACAATACGGATGCATATTTTATCCTTCCAAACACAATGGGGCCCTCAATAAAGGGTTGTGCGTGAGAGGGAGTTGGAGACCGAACAGAACTGCAGCATATTGACCCCCACTCTATTGGCCATAACCGGATTTCTTTCCCGTTCTCCTAGGCTGCTCAACCGGGGGCCTGGGAGCCTGGGGGCCCCAACCTCTCTAGGTGCTGGTTTTCTCTACTGCGTCTTACCTCCAACTAGTCTGATCCCCAACTGATTGAATTTCCTGTGCACTGAGTTATATAATTGTTCAACGTCCACTCAATCTCTTCCCATAAATGGCCAACGGAATATGCAACTTCCACGATCTTTGGAATGACATGTTTTGATCATCATCGAGCGGAAATAACTGTCATGCAGTTCACAGGTCACCCTATTCCGGTGCATCAGTTTGTGACTGTACCGTGGGATTTTAACCCTGTCCCATGTTGTCAGCCAAGCTCGCCTACGCCAACGAAATATGCAACTTCCGCCGTCTTTGAAATAGCATGTTTGGCCGGGTCGGAGGTCAATATACAACATAAAGATTGTTATCTAACACTAATAATTCAATGTAATGTTATTCATTAGCTTGCACACAGTTAAATTGTTTCAGGTATAGTAAATGATTAAGAAGTTCTATTTGACTCATAGTTTGGACCCTAAAAGGTACTACCATGCTAAGTCAGAGTAGATTTGGGAGTAATGGCAATGAAGAAGTACTCCATATTCTCAGGAGCATCATGAATGAAGCTTCACCATGTATAGTGTCATATCCAGGACACTTGTAAGGGGAGGTGTCTTACCGTATCACAGAGATAAAGTGGTCCAATTCTACAGCCGGCTGAGTAGTCACAATTTTAGGAAATTAAATATTCTGAATTTCTTATACAATAAACATTAATATTCCCCAAGCCCTCCGCACAAGCAAGATTTGACACAATGTCGATTTTCAAGCATATTTTGACCGGTTTAAATTCAGAGTTTTCTTTCTCCTTGATTGGTTGCCGTACGAGGATTAAAGAGCCTATTCTTCCCTACTATTTACTCATAACTGAAGGGAAAAGAATTGTATTCATGCCTTTCCAAGAGAATTATGATAAATGCAAACGGTGTCATCCCGGATTTGAACCTGGTTCACCATGTTCATTTCCTATGGCGATAACATTACACCACGAGCGCCTCCTATATAAACATGTAGTATTGCTTTTGTCTTGAAGAAAGATGGCTGAGATGAAGAGACATAAACGAGATGAATGGATAACGTGGAGAGGATGTTGTTCATATTGAAAAAGGGAAATTTAGACAAATGGTCACAGAAAAATCTCATTCATCTTACTGCTGATGTTACACTTTCCTCTGGGTTGGTATCAAAATTAGAAAGACGTGAAGTATTCTCATGTGGATCAAAGAAAAATCTGTTCTCTCAAAAATCGTCGTTCACCCTCAAATGAAGTTAGTTAGTTTTACTTAAACTCCGAAATCCATGTCGTTACTTGTCGTCATCCCGGGAAATAACTGAATGCCCTTTTTTAAAAAGTCGTGTACTTGATAGTCTCTAGTACTTTCATTTAATCTCGCACTTTTTTTCTAGCCTTTGAATGTCAAATAGTTCAGGAGAAGAAAGACTGAATTTAAACTAGCAGTAATTTTGCTTAGGAACTGACCTTGTGTCACATTCTGTCCATGACGGAGGGGTAGGATAAATACATACAGACATACATAACACAAGTCTCATTTCCTCGTCAGGATTGATGTCTTCGAATAACCCTTGGGGTGAAGTTAGCTTTTCAAACTTAAAACCTACAAAGAAGATATTATTTTCTTAATCTGCACGGATAGAAAATTTTTTAGAGGAGTTTCTAAAGAATATTTTAATAGCTTGAATTATGATTCAACTCCAACTGTGACGTTTGTACCGTAGGCGTCACAATCTTTGATGTTTTTATGTTAACAAGAAACCGCAACATTAAGCTGCAAACACCGGCAAACAAGTGAAAACTTTTCTCGAATGATAAACTTTAATTTGATAAAGAATATTTCACTTTGATAAACGTTTCCAGTCCAAAAAAAATGACAGAAATTTATCATTCTGAATAAAAAAATACAATAATAGAAAATAGAAACAGACTGTTTTATTTTTTTTATTTATAGAAAAATATCTTAAAAGAAATCAGACGGTGGGAAAGTGAATTATAAATTTAGAGATTTCAACAATTTTATTGAGCAATTTCACAGCATTTTCTCGAAAATAACCTGAGGATAAAAGTGAATATATAAATATGCAAAATTTGTGAGAAAATTTTTTTATGAAAAAAAGCATTTATTTACATAAGAGTGATTATATTTAAGAATATTCTCTCTCTCTCCACACACACACACACACACACACACACACACACACACATATATATATATATATATATATATATATATATATATATATATCATTCAAATCAAAAATACCTGAATAGTATTTCATGAGGAACATTTTCCCATCAGAAGCGATATTATTAGGTAATATCTATTATCAATCTTTACAACATTAATATCTTGAAATTAAGAATATTAACATTTATCAGTTAAAAAGTGAATACACCCTGTTAGTGAATAAAGCACTTCTATTTGCGCCTGTATACTAGCTTTCTTGAGGCTAAGTTCGCGCTAAACGTCAGAATTTAATTTCGATATAACGGAAAAAATATTTCATGACAGACTTCTGTGCATACCTGTGAAACACTCATTTGCTGTCATTTTGAACAGATTCAAAAGAAATATTTTTGTGAGATTAAAATAATTTTGATATAAACCAATCCCAACCACTGTAGTAAAAAAAATTCTGAGATAAAAATTATTTTCGCTACTTTTATATCTGTGTGTAAGGAGGTTGTAGGTGTTTCTATTTATCGGGAACGTAAATTGATTAGCAAAAAAAAAAAAAAAAAAAGAAAAAAGAAAGATTTGTTGATATTTTGTAGAAATATAAATGGGTAGTCCTTCGTATGCTTCTGACCATCTTTACTTTTTATATTTTTTTGAAATATCCTTAAGAATCATTCAAAGTGAAATTCTTTCAAATCTCCTGCAATCACACGCTTCGGGAAATTCAATTATTGTCTCTGTGATCAATTTTCTTCAGCTGCCTAAACTGACTGACGCTGTGAAAGAATTTAAATTCCAAATGGTGTTCATTCTTTACTTCTGCACCAATCATTAACTTTCATTTCAAGAAATAAAAAAGAGCTAAAATGCTTCTCAAGATAGAGAATTATGTTGCTGGTAAGAATTTCTCGAGGTTCACAATCATTGCTGTGACCAGGTAGTATTTTCGAAGAAACAGAATGTAGACTACAATAATGACATCCATATAGAAAATGACAGTTGCAGCTCGCAAAAAATCTGTACGGCAATACACTTGTAACCATCTATCAATTGTTCGTGTGTATCACGTTTTCAGTCATGAATTCACAAGTGTCCACTGTTTTTAAACACAAGATCTTTATAAAATCTAAGAAGGTAGGAAGTCATATGGATGGCTTAAACATCCTTCGCCTGAGAAAAAGAAGGTGAGGACAAGATAGAATATATGATATCAACAGCCAACTCCCTATAAAGGAACAGGTTTCCATCAGATCCCCAAAAATAAGCCGCTATGGGTCTGTTCGGTATTTAGATGAGTTTTAAGTTGTTTGGTTTTATAGTGTGTCAATCTTTCTAAGGTATAAAGAATTTCCATTTTTATATTTTGAATAACTTTTTATTTCTATTTTTATATTTCATTGGATAGTCCTGTTTTCTTTTTTAAAAAGGCTACAATTTTTCTGCTCTTTGGTTGAAAGTTAGATTTCTTACCTGAAAGTATTTCTTTCTGATAGGGATAACTTTTTGTATTCCAGGAGGATCTGTTTTAACTCTAATTATTTTGCCACATGTATATTTTGTCTGCTCCTCCTTTTTTAGTATAAAGGCATGAGTCAGCTATACATAACCAATGAGTTGTTGGGTTAAGACTTTCTTCCTTTTTCAGTTTCCAAGTACTGGAGCTCATTTCTTCCAGGGTGAGCGTTACTTGTAAAAGTTTCTTTTGTGGATTGTTTTTTCACAATTATTGCTATTTTCCTTTGATGTATTCATTCATCATAACTCTCATGTCGGTGTGAGGTATTTTGAGGTTGTGATCAATGACTATTCCTGCGGTTGATTTGGCTGCCACGTCCGCTCTATTTCTTCCTTTGATTCCGATGTGACTCAGAATCAAGCAAAATGTGATGGCTTTAGTTTTATGCGTGGTATGAATCTTGTTCAAGAGATTGATAACACGGGCGTGCGTTAAAATTTTCTTTCCAAAGTAAAAGGTTTATCAAGTTGGCCTAGTGGGTAGAGTGTTCGCAAATGGTCTGGGAGACCTGGGTTAAATCCCACGTTGCGTCACACCAAAGACTTTAAAAATGGTATTTGATACCTCTTTGCTTCACACTCAGCAATATGAGCAACGTATCAAGGATAAAGAGGAGCAATCTAGGGAAAGGAGTAGGACCACCTCAACATCTTGGTGTAGTAGCTATTGAAAAGGGAGCCTTCTGGTCGCCCTAGACTACGGTCGCCAACTTTACAACTTAACTTTATATGATCGCATTAGGCATTCTGTACAAATGAAAGAAGCTCACAATAGCGTGGATTATTTGCTGTCTGCTGTTAAGAGTACAAATGGTCGATCGGTAGAGATCTTAAGGTGGTTGAACTGGTCCAAGGGCTCCAAAAATTATCCTTGTTTTCTATGTCCCTGATGCAGCCGGGCTGATGACCAACATTTTGTCCGACAAGAGTGGCCGTTAAGACTAGGATTAAAACCTGGCTCGCATAACGTTCAGTCTCGCCCTCTCGTTGAATCGAATAAAATAATGGTTCCACTCTTACATATCAAGTTAGGAGTAATGAAGAACTTTATGAAGGCAATGGACTGGGAAGGCAGTGGGTTTATTTTCCTCCTGAAGAAGTTACCATTGATAAGCATGGAGAAATTCAAGAGCGGTATATTTGAAGGCCTGCAAATAAGAGAACTCATGAAGGACCCAATGTTTGATAAAGCTCTGAGCAAAGCTGAACTGTCCACCAGGTAGTCACAGAAGTCAGTATTTACTAACTTCCTGGGAAACCACCGGAGTGTGGAATACGAGAAGGAAATTGAAGAGCTACTGAAGAGTTTCCGCCAACTCGGGGCACGAATGTCTGTCAAATATCCACGGATATCTTCTTTTATGCTCCTCCCCAAGAACTCGGTGTAGTAGGTATTGAAAAGGGAGCCTTCTGGTTGTCCCTGACTATGGACGGCCAACTGCCTAATGGCACAATATGAGCTTTCTGATATCATTATTGGTTTAATTCAACAAAAAATAAATACTTATAATACTGTTCTATACATTTCAAGTAAGAGCTTGGATAAAAAAATTTGATCTGATTAGAAAAAAATGAGTGTGTTTTTTGGATTTAGCGTAAATCACTGTCTTAAAACAAGTTATTACATATTTGACATTGAAAACATCGTAGGCCAGTGTAATCAGAGATATTTCCAGTTTTTCCCTTTAAGTGAAATCAGGACAAATAAAAGTAAGGTTGGCGACCTTAGTCAAGGGTGACCCAAAGGTTCCTTTTTTAATAGCTACCACACCGAATTGTAGCGGAAGGCGCTATTCCGTTGCCTGGATTACTCTACCTTGATCCTTACCTTATAATGCTGAGTGTTAAGTAAGGGGCCATCAAGTACCATTTTTGAGTCTTTGGTATGACTCGACCAGGGATTGAACCACGGTCTCCCGGATCATTGGCGAACAAGGACAAATAAGGAGTCAGAAATTATGATGAATTTCTTATATTTGCTCCCAGCCATTAGATTTAATGTCAGTTCTATTGCACAAGCTTCTACAGTAAATACGAATGCTTTTTTTAAATAACTGTTTGGTTGAGTATTGCAGCACAGCACAAACTGTTTTCTCTCCGTGGAGATGTTTAACTGATTCAAATATTCAGATGCATGGCTACTAAAGAATAATAGGATATCTTAAACAACTTGAAGCCCGTATTCATGACCAAGAGAGCTTAGAAAATTACGAATACTTCCCCGCAAAAAAAAACTTATGGTTAATGTTCATTTAGATATCAACAATTATATTAGTAAAGCAAAAAATAAATTATTTCTTATACGATAAAAAAAGCAACAATAATGGAGTAATCATAAAGTGCTTAACTGCGGTCTTATAATAAGCGAGTCCAACCTCCCGTCGCACTATTTCGTTCATCATTGGACAATTAGTGTTGGGAAAGGTACGAACTTTGTTATCTCCCCGGCTATGGGTTAAATATTACTGCTGCTGTTCTTATACTATAATGGCTTTGGCATTATAGTAGAATGTTTATATGTGATTAAACAAAGAAACGAAATCAAACAATAACGTTCCTCATATAAATAATTGAAGATCAGCTTAAATGTTCATAGGATGACCAAAATACTCTCATGGAATATAACCAAATGGGGTTTATGTTTCGACATAGTCACCTTTGTGTTTTAAGAACATCTTCTCTCTGTGTTGTAGTACTTGGATTCCATTGGTCAAAAAAAGATATCCGCAGCAAATATGACATCATCATATCAACTTTTCAGCCCACTCTCGAGTGTGTGTTTGAGTATATATATAAAGTTAGAAGTATAGTAAATAAAAAACATTTTTGCATGAAAGTATTGTAAGATGCTACTATGGCAGAGCAGGTATAAAACTCATAAATGTTAGAGTTATGTACACAATAAGTTACTTCAGTTTCATGTGTTTTGAACAATCTTTTTATGGTTGTTTGGTAAAAATGACAAGCGTATCATCTATAAAGCGTGATGTTTAATCTCGTGATATAGAGTTACTGCGCGAGATATTCTTGCGAAAGAATAACTTGATTAGGTGTTAGTATACGTGACATTCAAACGAGAATTTTTTTCCTCTGGCAGTCTAAAATAGCACAGAACAAATCATTGGATTAAAAAGTGGCAGGTCGTAGATGACATAAGAGGAATATATTGATATGTCTACACTTAAATACCAGCATGTTCCACGGTTCATAATTCTTTACAGACACCATCTGCAGGTATAGTACTACGTTTATAAGTTTTTTTAAAAATAAAATCCCATTTTATTATGGAAGCTTTGCCTGTTACTTCTTTTCACTTGCTACACATGTTTTGATATAGTAGTACTTTTCGAATATCTTTTGTTATAGAAGCTGAGAACGTAGTTTATCATATATCTTTCCAATTCAGTTCAATGGCTCCGACGTATGTTTATTCGTTGTTATCCTTTAAGCTGGCCTTGTATATTAAATTGTTACACAATTACTATTCAATAGAAAATCTGCCCCAGCAATTGCTTCAGCCATTCTGGCTATCATCTTTTTCATTCAATATTTTAAATTATACCTATTAATGAGTTTTTATATTGTTAATGCAAGAATAACTCATTTTTATATTATTTTTGTTCAGTGTAAAGAATTGTTCCAAGCGTATTTTTACTAAATGGAAAATTGTTTTCCTCACATTTGTTTCGGCAGTTTTGTTGTAAGATGTGTTAAACCATATAATGTTTCTTTTTCTTGTTATTTTGAGATTATTGTGTATAGTTCAGTTTGTATAGTTCAGTTTGGTGTATAGTCTGCAATTTTTAAGGACCGTTTCATAATCCATTTTAGTTTGGTTGAAAATATTAATTTTCTAGAATTTGTAGCTAGCCTATGAGGTATTGATTTTTAAATCTGTTTTGTTATGCTGAATGGATGATATGATTTGATATTGATGTATATCGGTTGGTTATTCGATTTTCTGTAAGGTTGTAACGTACCACAGTTCAAATCAAAAGTGACGTCAAGACGATTAATGATTTTTTAACTTAGACACTATGTCCTAATTCTAGTGATAGATTTTGAATTTTCTTTTATTTCTCTAAAAATCCACTTTATGGACATGACAAATGTTTAAACATATTAAACATATTAACCCATCATCATGGAAAAGTCCGAATTTTTTATAATATTGAATTCATGGGCCATTTTCCATTGTTGGGATATACCTACGATTTCACAAGTTTTAGTGCCGAAAAAAACATTCCACACTAATGTTGAATAAATTATTAGCATTTCTTTTGGATCAAGTGCGAGAAAATAATCTTGAAACAACTATTGTTCGTAAATTTCTCCAGGGTATTCAGTTCCTTACACAGAAGAAAGATCGAGTAAATATTACTTGCTAAAGAAAACAAAAATGACAAAAGCAAGTCTTGCAAGAAGATACATATTTGTTTATACTCTGCTTATACTACGAACTTAGAACGTCAATAGATCAAATAAAATTAAATGGTTTCACATATAAAAACACGAGGAGCGGATATCCCACAAAAACTATGACAGATGAAGATTGCGCTGACAATCTAACGCTTCTCTCAAATACACTAGCCCAAGTAGAATCCCTACTGCATAGCCCAGAGCAAGTAGCAGGAGGCATTGGCCATGACGTGAATGCAAACAAAACAGAACTAATGTATTTAAAAAAAAGACATCTCCATTCAAAGTAGCAAACCTCTAAAATTAGTTGACCAGTTCCTATACCTCTACAGTAAAATCTCATTCATCGAAAGGTAGATATGAGATTGAAAAAAAAGTGACAGTGAATGAGCAATTTATTATGAAAAAAAAAGGCTAAAAGAAATGAAAACCAAAACAAAAACAAAAGGCTACAGGACAATGAAAATGGAGAAAAAGAAAAAAAGGAAAAAAAAAAAAAGAAAGAGAAACTTGAACATTGTTGAACACAGCATATGAAAAAAAAAAAAAAAAGAAAAAGAAAGAACGAACATTTTTTTTTAAATAGACAGTACATACATTGAAAAAAGAAAAAAAGAAAACTGAACATTTTTGAACTGTGATTGTAATATTGTTTTGACTTGTTGTAAAGTGAAAAATGTTGAGGTTGTTTGAGTTTAAAGGCGACATTAGAAATTTTTTTTTCCTGTTCATATTATGAAATTTGACGAAAACGATTAACAGAGGATTTTATATTAGGTTTACTAATATTTGTAATTATATTTATTCTAAAATTTTTTTTTTTTAGAATTTAGGGTTTTCGTGGAATAGGAAATTTTTTTTTTTTTTTGGTTTCTGTTTTGAGGAATCGGTGGCTGACGCGAGAATAGGACAGACATTCATCCAATTGGTTTCAGATTGTTGTTGGGTAGACGGCAAAGAAAGCAATTCTATCGAAGAATTCGCCGGCCCATGAAGCTGTTCTATTTTTTTAGTTTGGAGTTCCGAGGATGGAATAAAAGAAAAAAGGCGTGGCCTACTCCAAAATTTTTTGGATGATGTCTGAGTCTTTCAGTCATGATGGTGTTTTGGATTCGTGTGTAATTTGGCAAAGTGAAACGGATCTGGGAAAGGCGAGATGCCTATATATTGGTAGCCACGAGGGTTCCTGATTAAATTGAAAAGAAACCCGGCGCGGGTTTGATCAGGTAAGGCATGTTCCTCAAGGGCTTGCAAACCAATGGCATGGAAACAGAAACCTAATGAAAAAAAATGGGTAATTAGTATTTTGCGTGGACTATTTTAGGTGGTTTACAGCATGCGTGCCAGATTGTGACACATTCGGATGTATTGTGATACTTTGTTTTGGGCCATGATTTTTGTTGAATGATTTTTGTGGAATGATTTTTGTGGGCCTTGAAGATATTGTGTTTTAGTTTATGAAATTCTCCGGTTACTCCAGGAAGGAACTTGTTGAACAAAGAACTGGAGTGTGGTCACGAGGAATCCAGGCGAAATGTATTGCTGGAATGACCAGGGTCACTAAGTTTGTGACCAGGATATGGGACCAGAGTATGGTCCTTTTAGGGATTTGAAATTTCTTCAAGGAATTATGGAGGGCCCGTTGTGTTGAGAGAAAAAATGCATCCATATTGTACCTTGATGCACACATGTCAAGATGGCCAACCACACAAAGATAGTAAAACAAAATTTAGATAATAATTAGCCGGGCAAGTGTTACATAGAGAGAAGGTCGCCTTCTAAATAAGATTTTGTTTGCTGTGGTTCAAGTGATTCTTTTTGTGTTTTCAGCCATTATTGTCCTTTGTAAATTATTCTGTAAAATATGTGTGAGGGTGATGGAGACGAACTTGAAGAAAATTCCACATGTGGAATTTTGAAAAATAATTATCGGATGATTGTTATGTTTTGACCCTTCGACCCAGCCCAAAAAAATGCTATTCCAAGGTGATGCACCAGAAGGAAGTGACACATTCCAATGGCCAGAAATCGAAAGAGATCGCGTGGGTGGATTAAGGCTTATAATATGGGACAAGGTGAAGGTCCCACGCTGCCACTACAGTGATGCACCGGAAGAGAGTGACCTGTGAACTGCATGACAGTTATTTCCGCTTGATGACGATTAAACATTCGATTTCAAAGATCCAGTGGGCGATCGTATGGGCGTTGAATTATTATTTAACTCAGTTGAGTTCGGGTCCCAAAGCAGTTGCCAGCAGACTTCCAGAGAGTTAGAGACGAGATGTGATAAGGAAAGCCACACCAGGCCGATGGGGCTTGAAGCCCTGATGAACTGGGGTCCAGAGAAGATGCTGATAAGATGCAGTAAAGAAAGTCAGCATCAAGCAGTGGACCCCAAGACCTCTGGTTGAGCATCTAAGAGAACAAGAAAGACACAACGTGACGGTCATAAGTAGTGGAGGTCAAAATATGAAGTTTATGTTCGGTCTCCAGCACCCTCTCACATGCAAACCTTGAACAAACCTTTCGAACCCTTGCAATAAAGTGAGAGGTAAATATATTTGTAAAGAAGTCTTCCTGCGTCCGTTATTCTTGCGTCTGTTATCATTGCGTCGGTATGTATCCAGTATATATATGTATGCAACAACAGTGCTTGGACCCTATTAGTTAAAAGTTTATCAACAGCAGATATATCCTCGTATGAACCTTTCAGCTTATGGCCTTTTCAGTCCACCGTCATAAATCACTGCATTCCATCATAATCTCTTGATAAATATGAAATCTCACCGTGAAAATTTAATGTATTTACATTTTCGTCTGAAGTATTATACGAAAATTATACGAAAAACAAAACAATTAGTTGCACTTCCTATACCATGATAATGTTTCTTATTTCTCATTTAATGCCGAAATTTTATTCATTTGTAATAAGTTTGGTTGTGTTTTATGGCATCTCAACCCTTGTGCATTATTTAATCCCAAATCCTGTTTATATATATATATATATATTTATATATATATATAAACATATTTATATATGCATATTATACGTATGATTGTCAGCGAATAGTTTGTTGGAAACATTATTTTTAAACGAGTCAGAACTCATTTGGTTGTGCACACTAAGCTACTCTCAAATATTCCCACTTAACACTAATAATTCCATTCAATACAAACCTTTTGTTTTTAAATAGTTTAATGGTTTTAAGTATAGCAATCGAACACTAATATTTCTGTTTAGTAATTATTATTTGTTTGCAGACTGTTAAATGGTTTCAAGTATTGTTATCTAACACAAATATGTTTTAATAATAATCACCTTTTTCAAATTGTTAATGGTTTCAAGTATGGCTAACATTAACCGTTCTCTCTGCATACAGTTAAATGGTTAATCATCATAATTAGGATATTCGTTGATGGGATTCTTTCTTCTCTACAGACGTAAAATTGGCGCATTGTACTGCCACAGCCGACTGGGCAGAATGCATTTTAATGTGTTTGATTTTAATCATAACTATTTACAATGTTCACCGTATATTAAAAAAAACCCTCTTTTTTTTATTTGTCCATTATTATTTGTTTGCACACAGTTATTGGATCAAGTATCCCTATCTAATACAAAATATTTGCACTCAGTTTCATATATTCTTAAATAATATGGTTTCAAGTAACTATTACCGTTTAATCATAATCATTTATTTCCGAACCATTACATGGTTTCAAAGCATTCTTATCTTACAATAATTATTAGAAAATAGCTTTCTTATCTTACAATAATTATTAGAAAATAGCTTTATTCGACCCTAACAGTTACTTTCACTCCGGGTTAGAGTTGACCCCAAATAATAGCCGTGAGAAAGTACTTCACATTCCCCTTATCTCCAGAATTGGAGCCTCACCAACAGATGCAGCTTTGTGTCACATTAAGGATATCATTTTTTGGAAGGGGTCCTACTCCTCTGCATGGGATACAGTTAGCTCATTTTAAGCCCCACTGACTGGATGATCGTACCAAAGGAATTGTCTTTTGAGTCAAAAACCTTTTCTTAGAAGATTTGATTATTTGGAACAGATTTTACGCAAATTTCGCACTCATATATGTCTTAGCTCAAAATACCATGAACAGGCTGGGGATTAAAATTTACTAAATCCACAATTGTTCTTATATTGAAATGATCAGATTTGATGAGAATCCTCAGTTTATTGACTGATTTTCTCAAATTCAACCAGAACGGGGTTCATTCTTCACGATCTTTCGGCCATCAAATAATGCTTTCACCTAAAAACCTGTGCCTGGGATCGGACAAACTTCATAAACCTTTTTTGACATTATTTCTGTTGCATTGTCGGGTAATTTGACTCTCAATTTGATCCTTGTAACATATTCCTGCTTAGAGGCAAACGTTATTCACATAGAAGTGGCTCTGATAAGATAAAACGGGAATTCTTCCTAGTTGTATCCATTTCATTACAACTGTATGGTTGCACCACGTGAATTCTAACGGATCTCTTAAAGAAAAAGCTAAATTGGAACAACATATCGATACAGAAACCCGCAAGACAGCAGCTGTACGACAGCTTACTTTACATTGAAAAAATCATTCAAGTACGACGTACTGGGCACTGCTGGAGAACCAGGGTCAAACACATAAGTGGTGTTATCCAGTGGACTGCTGCACACGAACACACCAGCGTTGGTTGACTAGTAAGGACTTACATACAATAGTGTTGTGCCGACACTGGATACTGTCTAGTGAAACAGCCAAGAGCAACAGTCAATAAGGACGAACAGTGAAAGAGAGTCGAAAGTAAACATAATTACAGCACGGCTTCATGATGATCATTATGATGATAAAACTAAGTATTGTTTGTTTTTTTTTTGTTTGTTTGTTTGTTTGTTTGTTTGTTTGGTTGGTTGGTTGGTTGATTGGTTGGGTGGGTTTTATGAAATATCAACCTTTGTAGGTTATTTAATACCAAACCCATTTTTATATAAATCAGTTCTATTTCAAACAATTCAGTTTAGCATGGGTACACAGTTTAATTGTCAAAAACATTTCTATTTCAAGGTATTCAGTATAGTCAAACACTTCTGTTTAAAAAAATTCTGCAACACACAGTTAAATGACAAAACAGTCTTATTTTAAGTAATTCAGTTTAGCATAAGTACGTATTCCAGTTCTATTTGACCCATAGATAGGACCCTATCAGGTGCTACTACTTCGGGCAATGAAGGGGTACTCCGCATTCACTAAAGCTCCAGCATCTCTGGAACCTCACCATCAGTTTGTTTAGTTTCGTATACAGAACACTCGTTGTCGGGTCTTACCCCTTCTGCAGAGGTGCAGTCGGTGTATTCTACAGCCCCGGCCGACTGGGCAAAGGTTTGGTTGGGTTTCTATGTTCCCTAAATATGGAATATTTGTATATTCGCCTTAAACTGTGGAAAATACATGCAATCAGTTGATATTATTTAAAGGGAACTGAATAATTGCATTTACATTATTTCCATCAGAATATTTATCTTTTTAATTTTGTATATAGTGAAAAATTGTTGAAAATCATAATAATCTTAAAGTCAGTATATTCATAATTCTTGAGAAAATAATTCATAAGAAATTAAGCCAAAGATTGGAATGATGCAGAGAGAGAGAGAGAGAGAGAGAGAGAGAGAGAGAGAGAGAGAGAGAGAGAGAGAATGGAGAGCTTTATTACATTAAGGTTCACTGAAATAAATACCATTTCTAGGCTGAATTAGGCAACGAGAAAAGAAAGATACATTTTTTAGTTAAAAGTGAAATTTTGGTTTTAATAGTAATTAGCAAAAGGATAGAAATTCACCAAACAGAAGGAAATAAATTATTCTATTGTTTATTGAGAGACATTATATATATATATATATATATATATATATATATATATATATAATGTCTCTCAATAGCGAGTTCGAACTCCACTTGTGCCATTATGTTCAGTTTTGAACTTATACCTTTAGGAATGATATGAATATCCCTATGCCCTTTGCTATGGGTTAAACATCTGTGTTATACATATATATATATACATATACGTGGTGCATTCAATCAGTTTCCAGCCTTTTTTGTACAGGTATTTAAAATTGTCGTAGACTCTTGCAAATTCAGTATATTATTGCTATACATCTTATGAGATGACTGACCAATTTTTATGATTTCAGGTTCAAATGAACAGCTACTGCAGCAATTGGAATACACTCTACTAAAGCCTGATTTTCACAGCTGGTAAAGTTGAAAAAATGCAATCTGGACGTGAGGACACTTTAAAAGAACGATATGTAATAAAATTCTGTTTTAAACTTGGAAAAAGTGCCACAGAAACGTATGGAATGCTTCAGACTGCTTTTGGGGCATCTTGCATGAATCGAGCATCAGTTTTTCAGTGGCATAAGATTCAAGGAAGGTAGGGAGTCTGTGAGGGCTGATGAGAATTGTGGGAGGAATAAGGAAGTCAGAACATCAGAGTTGATTGGCAAAAGTGATAGGGTTAGGGTTACTATGTTGTGGTTTTAAGGGAGTTCAGGAAGAGATTCCGTCGGAAGAGGCCAGCACTCTTCAAATTGGGTCAGTGGCATTTCCAGCAGGGCAATGCACCAGTCCACAACTCCATCCTTGTCACAGATTATTTGACCAAGATGGGCATCACGACACTTCCTCGCCCTCCCTATAGTCCAGAGTTTGCTCCCTGTGACTTTTGCTTATTACCTAAGCCCAGAGGCTGTCGTTATGAGACAATTGAAGAGATGAAAGAGGCTGTGACGAAGGTCATTGTCACGCTGAAACAAGAGGACTTCCATGGGGCGTTCCAGAAGTTGTTGGAACGGTACAACAAGTGCATTGCAGGCGGAGGAGATTACCGCGAAGGGGACTAGAGTTTCATGTGTGTACTGCCAATAAAAGTGCCCATACGAAAAAAGTCTGGAAACTTATTTCATGATCTTTGCATATATATATATATAAACCAAATCAAACCTGAAATTTTGTGTTGAATTGATTAATACTATCGAATGAGAGACTTTCCATGTAGCAGTGGTAAAATCATTATGCCAGCCACACACACACACACACACACACACACATACACACACACACACACACACACACACATATATATATATATGTGTGTGTGTGTGTGTGTGTATGTGTGTGTGTATGTGGCTGGCATAATGATTTTACCACTGCTACATGGAAAGTCTCTCATTCGATAGTATTAATCAATTCAACACAAAATTTCAGGTTTGATTTGGTTTATGCGCTTAACGGCATATCAATTCCTTCTGGGATATTTAATGCTAAAATTTCATTCTAATAATTAGAATACAATCATATAGTTTAAATCATTACAATCTTATATTAAGAATTCATACAAAGTTTCAAGCAATGATTCCTATTCAATAATATTAATATTTTTTTTTGCACCCGGTTATATGGTTTCAATATTCCTTTCCAATACTAATAATTTTAAACAGATCTATTCGATCCATAGTTTGAACCCTAACTGGTACAACCACTCCCGTTTTGTGTGCATCTCGTAGAAATTGTAGTGAATATTTGACTCCATTCTACGCAGAGCTCTAAAACGGGAGTCTCACCACCGGATGAAGTTTCGGCATGAGATGGAATGTTACTCTTCTTAGCATATTCTAAATTACACAAAAATGAAAATAACACAGACATCTGACTTAATCAGACATATGTACCACAATGACATGAAAATTTAAAAAATACTATGGATTAGATTTATTCAAAGAAATCGCCATGACCCCTAGACGGTGAGGGAATTTCCTGCAAACCTTCCTGACAGTCTCTTTTTATAAATTGTCAAATTGTCTTCAGTTTATCTTAGGTGTTGCTCGAAGTTTTGTCGGTCATACACATAATAATCAAAAGGATTACAGTCTGGAGAGTTGGGTAGCCAATATCTTCTCCACGCTCTTTATGGAGGCTACTGTGTTGAGTCTGGGGTCACGTGGGAAGATGAATTTCACCATCACTAATGACCCCCTAGAACACCATGATATCGACTGGACGTTTGGTTTTCATCAATATGAATATTAATCTCTCCTCGAATTGACACCCAGATACTCTGAAATCTTCCTATTGGAGCTCCCAAGGTGAATGCCAGCACAACAACAAACCGTTCCAAATTGCATTATGATGCTGTTTTCTTTCCAATCAGTGCTCAATTGTTTCTAATTTGCTGCACAGTAGACAAAACTGGAAACATATTAGGCACATACGCAAAATGAATAATTTCAAATGGTGACTATTTACCCATCGTAGTCTGTGTTAATCCTCTAATCGCAGATGACTATTTACCCATCGTAGTCTGTGTTAATCCTCTAATCGCAGGTGACTATTTACCCATCGTAGTTAGTGTCAAGGAGAAATTAGTAACAATTCTATATTAAAGCTGTGTCAAGGCAAAAGCTCTATTGGATTAAATTTGGGTCTTTTTTTCTTCAGTATACTGACGAAAAAAATTTCGTTAGTTACGAAAAATGCCAAGTGTTCCATTCAGAATTGAAATATTGGTTTTGTTTAATGGTATATAAACCATCGTTGTAGAAAAACAGCAGTAGAACTATTTAACCCACAGCAAAGGGCATAAAGATATTCATATCATTCCTAGAGGTATAAGTTCAAAACTGAACATAATGGCACAAGTGGAGTT
This sequence comes from Sepioteuthis lessoniana, assembly GCA_963585895.1. Taxonomy (NCBI): domain Eukaryota; kingdom Metazoa; phylum Mollusca; class Cephalopoda; order Myopsida; family Loliginidae; genus Sepioteuthis; species Sepioteuthis lessoniana. The sequence goes on along the minus strand of CAUZXS010004517.1, from coordinate 125,597 downwards.
CGAACTCGCTTACTTCGAGACGGCAGTCCAGCATTTTAACCATTAACGTTAGACATCGTTAAATAATTTAAGTTAAAATCCGTTGGAATTAATACTTGACAGGCGAGGTGGTTTATCGTTATAAACCAATTAAAATGCAGCAAGGACTTGATTGTTTGAAAATTACTTGTATTGGATTGGAATACTTGAAACCATATAACTGAGTGCAAATAGATGACTCATTGAATAGGAATAGTTACTTGTAACCATAAAATTGTTGGTTAATTGTTTGAGTTTTATGGCATATCAACCCTTTTAGGTCATTTAATGCCAAATTCATTTTTATGTAAATAATCAGTTCTATTTCAAACAATTCAGTTTAGCATTAGTACTTTTTAATTGTCAAAGACATTTCTATTTCAAGCTATTCAGATTCGTCAAACATTTCTAATTCAGCTAATTAGGTTTAGTATAAGTACAGATTTTGTTTACACACTTAAATGTCAAAACGGCTCTATATTAAACAATTCGGTTTTGTGTAAGTAGAGTTTCAATGTCAAAAAACGTTCCATTTCAAACAATTCAGTTTAGCATAAGCACGTAGTTTAAATGTAAGTACAGTTTAATTGTGAAAACATTTCTATTTCAAGCTATTCAGTTTAGTCAAGCTGTTCTATTTCAGCTAATTCAGTTTAGTATAAGTATAGATTTTGTTTATACACAATTAGACGTCAAAACCGTTCTATATAAAACAAATCAGTGTAAGTACAGTTCCAATGTCAAAAAACAGTTCCATTTCAAATAATTCAGCTTAGCATAAGCATGCACTTTAAATGTAAGTACGGTTAAATTGTCAAAAAAATTTCTATTTCAGGCTATTCAGTTTTGTCAAACAATTCAATTTAGCATAAGTATGCCGTTAGTTCTATTTAACCCACAGATATGACTCTATCAGGTGCTACCACGCCGGGCCAGAGCGGACCTGGCAGAAATGGCAATGAAGGGGCGCTTCGTATTCCCCATAGCCCTAGCATCACTGGAACCTTACCATTGGATTGTTTAGTGTCATATCCAGAACACTCATTTGGGGGGTCTTACCTCTCTGCAGAGGTGCAATCAGTGTATTCTACAGCCCCTGCCGACAGGGCAACCATATAATTGTAACTATTAATTTATATGAGATAAGAATATTTGATACAGTATAACTGTATACCAATTTATTTAACACTGTTTGCAAACAAAATGTTTTTTTTAAAGAAATGAAGGCTCCCTTTTCAATAGCTACTACACCGAAATGTTGGGGAGGGTGCTACTACATTCCCTGGATTGCTCCACTTTATCCTTGATCATTACCTTATAATACTGAGTGTTAAGCAAAGCGGTATCAAGTACCATTTTATGACTCGACCTGTGATCAACCCAGGTCTCCCGGACCATTGGTGAACACAAATCAAACAAAAATTAAAGACAAATTAATCAAATTTTCGCATTAAATGACCCATAAATGTTCGATATGCCGTTAAACAAAATCAAATACTTTCATAATAGAAACCAAAGTTGATATAAAATTTTGAAACAAATATATTAAACATTTTAACAAGGGTGAGTTAAAAGTTTTGCAATTTTTTAGTACACACTAATTTGCGGCGCGTATATCACATAACCGGAGCAGTTCAAGAAGTACCAGTTGTGGTTGTTAGTATCGTGGTAGTTGGTGCGCTAACACGTTGTTCCTTACTTTATTTCATGTCTGATTTGAAAGCCGCTCAGATAATGGTGTAATGCTGTCTAATTCGTGATCTTATGCTTTACGAGTTTGAACTGGGCCATAACGGAGCGGAAGCAACAAAAAATATTTTTGTGGGAAATTTATAGGCACAGTTGATTACAGTGCAGTAATCAGATGGTTAAAGAAATTTTCTTCGGTTTGTAAGAACCATTACGATCAGGCAGGGTATGGATTCCGAGGCCGTGCACCAAGCTTGAGGCAAATCCGGTGAGTAGCACTTGGAGAGTATCAGTTGATCTCGCCATCTCACAGTACAGTATGCTTCACCACTTTTACCACCTTGGCAATAGCATTCGGAGCTTCAGAGTTGTGCCTGACGTTTGAAAACTTTTGTCTCAGCCTAGTATTTGAAAGAAGTTTTCGGTATTTAAATTCTTCCTCTTTAACGAGAGGACTTAACGCACATTACCAAGCCAGGAAATTACAGATATTAAGTAATGGATTCTATGTGATGGGGTTCAATTCTCTTTTATTATAGACCATAATATTGCGTGAGAATTATGCATCACCGCATTAAAAGGTCCTTTGGGAATTATTCGGTATAGGAAATAAAGTGATATTCAAGATCGAGAATAGAGTGTGAATTTAAACCTATCTATTTAGTCTGCTTTGAAATGTTTACTTCGTTCAATTCAAAGAAAGTTGGAAAATGGAATAAGTATCAAAGCTGCCAAAATCTCCAAAAGTGTTAGCCTTATTTTTACCTGATTCAGTCTTTTGCTTTCCTCTTCTGGTAGCGGCTCTATCGGCTGGCGCTGTAGAAAATTCCAACTGTATCTCTATAGAGGGGTAACCACAACGAGTGTCCTGATGATATGAGAGAGTATCTGATGGTCAAAGATCCTTGGAGAATATGGCGTTCTCAGTGAATGTCATTAATCCCTGGTCCACTCTAACCCAGAGTGGTACTATCTGTTAGAGTAGCATTATTTAATCATTTAACATATTTAAAACCAATTACTTGTACCCAAACAATCCATAGCAATAATTGAAACCATTTAACTACGTGCCAACAAATGAACTCGAACTCGCTTAGAAATAAAGTTACCAACAAAGTATTCACCTGAAATCAGGTATATCTATAAACAGGATTTGACATTAAATAACCATCAATGATTCCATTAAAACAAAAAAAAATGACCTAACCTAAACTAACCAATACTTGAAGCCAGCTAACTGTTTGCAAACAAATAATTAGTATTAATTTAATACTAATTATTTTTAAAGATCTAATTTACATTAAAAATACTTGATTAATAGAATTACTGATGTTAAAAATCAGTACTTGAAACAATGAACTGTGGGCAAATAAATGAGCTCTTTCTCATTTGAAAATGATATTGCCAACTAATTATTTCTTTTAAGTATATATATATATATATAGAGAGAGAGAGAGGATTTCATATTAAATAACCTGCCAGGGTTGATATTACATGAAACCCAACCAACCAACCACCCAACCAACGAGGTCCACTGGGACCCGGAGTGGTAGTACCTGTCAGAGTCCGTCTCCGGGTAAAAATGGAACTGTTTAATTCTTTACTATTTTTGCAAACATTTGATTATGGGCAAATAAATGACGGATCTTGAATTGAATTATTTGTATTATATAGCTATAATTGGAACCATTTAATTGTATGCAAATGAATGAATAATGTTGACTTGAATTATAAGTGTTTAATAGCAATACTTGAAACGATCTGTGTGCAAGCAAATGAGCTCTAGTTTGTATTAAAATAATCCTACCAACAAACTATTTGTTTACAAATTATATATATATATATATATATATATATATATATATATATATATATATATATATATATATATAGAATTAACTTAAATCGCTAGTCGAAAATCTTCTACTAAAGTTTCACCTTAACGGATCATCAGGAAGTTTCGCCTAAACCATTCTAAGGAGAAATTGCCTTTATTCACAAAAAACCTCCACCTATCCTAAAATTTGCATAAAAAAAAAAAAAAAGAAATAGATAAAAAAAAAAAAAAATAAATAAAATAAAAAAAAATTAGAAAAAATAAACCTATAACATTTCCTAATTATTTAGTAACCACGCTCTTTTGTGTTTTTTATTCAACACCTCCGATCTTTTGTTTAGCATATTCTTACTTTTACAATCTGCTATTATCAATTTTTCCTCCATACGAAGATTACAGGTTCTATTACCTGCCCTATATTTGCGGCATTTCTTTAACTTTCTGTAACTTAATTTAATACAATTCTTATTAAATATCTTATATAATTGGCTCCCACTAGGGAAGTTTCTTTTTAATATCTTGAAGAACTCTTTTCCCAAGTTATTAACTACTTCCATGTTGTAAGGGGGATTAAACCATAAGATTTTTCTAGGTCTATTTCTCCTACCTTGTATTCCAATTCTATCCCTATTCTTATATTCTAAATTAACCCTATATCCGTCATTTTTTAGAGCCTCCTCATATTCCTGCTTAGTTCGTTCAAAAATTGTGTATTAAATTAATTTCAAAAATTGTGTATTAAATTAAGTTACAGTTGCATGCCAAACATTAATGGAATAATAAATAGGAATAATATAGCCAAATTAGGTACAAAGAAGCATAAGGTGATTGACAAATGCAACTGTAGGGATAAGGTTAGGTGTCCTCTCGAGGGAAAGTGTAAGCAGGAGTGTGTAGTGTATAAAGTAGAGGTATATACTGATTCGAATAATAAGAGAGATAAAAAGATATATTTTGGGTCAACCCAAGGGGATTTTAAAACTAGGTACTATAACCATAGAACAAGTTTTTCGCACGAAAGATATAGGTATAGCACTGCTTTATCTAGTTATGTGTGGGAGATTAAGGAAAAAATGGGAGTAGATCCGATAATGAAATGGGAAGTAATAAAGAAATGCCGCAAATATAGGGCAGGTAATAGAACCTGTAATCTTTGTATGGAGGAAAAATTGATAATAGCAGATTGTAAAAGTAAGAATATGCTAAACAAAAGATCGGAGGTGTTGAATAAAAAACACAAAAGAGCGTGGTTACTATATAATTAGGAAATGTTATAGGTTTATTTTTTTTATTTTTTTTATTTTATTTCATTTTTTTAATTTATTTATTTATTTTTATTTATTTATTTATTTATTTTTAATATTTCTTTTTCTTTCTTTTTTTTTTTTAATGCAAATTTTAGGATAGGTGGAGGTTTTTTGTGAATAAAGGCAATTTCTCCTTAGAATGGTTTAGGCGAAACTTCCTGATGATCCGTTAAGGTGAAACTTTAGTAGAAGATTTTCGACTAGCGATTTAAGTTAATTCTATAATTGGCTCCATTGTTTAATGTTGAGCACTTTAGTAATTATAGCATTGCAGTATTCGCGGAGGGTTTTTTGGTTTTCTTTTGGCCACTGATTTAGTACCCCTTGATTTTTTTCAAGGAGTAGGACGAGGTTGGTCTTTTCTTTCTTTTTTACCCCAAAAAACTTTTTTCTTTTTCCTCTGGACCGTGATTCGAGATATTTTTTTCTCTTGTTCCTGGCCAGGGGTTTTTTGTTTTTTTTCTGGTACCGTGAATACTGGTAGATAATTGATAAGTAAATATTGAAGCTCTGGAGTTGTCCATTGAGCACTTTCTTTGCTCTTGTTACTATGGAGAGAGCGAACATAAGTTATTCATACAAGAACATACCAATACCTGATAGGCATCAGTATAAGTTAGTTCTGTTGAGGAGGATAGAATCCTTTATAAAAAATATGAGGTGGAAAGCATATTTTTTTCTCAATACAATTAACTATATAGAAAAAGAGGGAAGGGAGAAATATGGGTTTAAAACCACGAAACACCCACCCCTATCAAAGAGATGGAAAAATTTGAGGCTGAAATGATAGGAATGGTTAAGGAGATAAAATTTAGGAAAATGCGCAATAATATTCAACAAAAAATGTATGAGGATATGAGGAAATTTAAGGAGTCCGGAAAAATATTTGTAAAGTCAGATAAGTCGGGCAATTTATATAAGATAGAAAAGGAAAAATATAGGCAAATGATATTTAAGGAGGTGGTTAAGAACTATAAGAAGGCACCACCTAATCTAGAAAAAGAGTTAAATAAGGAAGCAAAGATGTTGGCGCATAAATTAGGTATTGTTGATAGGGTAGAAAAATACAATACCAAGAATTGTTTTATTACTATAAAAGACCACAAAAGTAATTTCAAGACGAGTCCAGAATGTAGGCTCATTAACCCGGCCAAGACTCAAATAGGTAGGATTAGTAAGATAATCGTACAAGAAATATGTGAATCACTTAGAAGGGCATTGAGCATCAACCAGTGGAGGAGCACTAATGATTGTATTAAGTGGTTTGAGGAGTATGAGAAGGATAATAGGTGCTCCTTTATTAAGTATGATATAAAGGATTTTTATCCTTCAATAACAGAAAAGACATTGGATAGGGCGTTAGATTTAGCTAAAGAATATATGATTATACCTCTAGATAAGGTGGAAATAATTAAGCATTGTCGTAAAACATTGTTATATTATGAAGATAGTGTATGGATAAAAAAAGGGGAGGGTGGAAATTTTGACGTTTCGATCGGAGCATATGATGGTGCGGAAATTTGTGAGCTCGTCGGATGTGTATTACTATATAACATTAATAAGATTATGGAACCTAATAATCATGGATTGTATAGGGACGACGGGCTGATTATAGTGGATAAAAGTACGCCGAGGAAGTGTGATGGGATTAGAAAAAAATTGTATAAGCTGTTTGATGACTTTGGATTTAGGTTGGATGTAACAACAGATTTAAAAATAACTGATTATCTTGATATTACTTTAAACTTATATAGTGGAACAGTATCTCCATTTAGAAAAAGGAACCAGGATCTGCGTTATGTAAACAGGGGATCTAATCACCCAATACAGGTCTTTAAACATGTACCTAAAGGAATAGAGCATAGATTATCTAATAACTCCTCCAACAGGGAAATTTTTGAACGAACTAAGCAGGAATATGAGGAGGCTCTAAAAAATGACGGATATAGGGTTAATTTAGAATATAAGAATAGGGATAGAATTGGAATACAAAGTAGGAGAAATAGACCTAGAAAAATCTTATGGTTTAATCCCCCTTACAACATGGAAGTAGTTAATAACTTGGGAAAAGAGTTCTTCAAGATATTAAAAAGAAACTTCCCTAGTGGGAGCCAATTATATAAGATATTTAATAAGAATTGTATTAAATTAAGTTACAGTTGCATGCCAAACATTAATGGAATAATAAATAGGAGTAATATAGCCAAATTAGGTACAAAGAAGCATAAGGTGATTGACAAATGCAACTGTAGGGATAAGGTTAGGTGTCCTCTCGAGGGAAAGTGTAAGCAGGAGTGTGTAGTGTATAAAGTAGAGGTATATACTGATTCGAATAATAAGAGAGATAAAAAGATATATTTTGGGTCAACCCAAGGGGATTTTAAAACTAGGTACTATAACCATAGAACAAGTTTTTCGCACGAAAGATATAGGTATAGCACTGCTTTATCTAGTTATGTGTGGGAGATTAAGGAAAAAATGGGAGTAGATCCGATAATGAAATGGGAAGTAATAAAGAAATGCCGCAAATATAGGGCAGGTAATAGAACCTGTAATCTTTGTATGGAGGAAAAATTGATAATAGCAGATTGTAAAAGTAAGAATATGCTAAACAAAAGATCGGAGGTGTTGAATAGTTGTAAACACAAAAGAGCGTGGTTACTATATAATTAGGAAATGTTATAGGTTTATTTTATTTTTTTATTTTTTATTTTATTTTATTTTTTTTATTTATTTATTTTTTTTTTTATTATTTTTTTTTTTAATATTTCTTTTTTTTTTCTTTTTTTTTTTTAATGCAAATTTTAGGATAGGTGGAGGTTTTTTGTGAATAAAGGCAATTTCTCCTTAGAATGGTTTAGGCGAAACTTCCTGATGATCCGTTAAGGTGAAACTTTAGTAGAAGATTTTCGACTAGCGATTTAAGTTAATTCTATAATTGGCTCCATTGTTTAATGTTGAGCACTTTAGTAATTATAGCATTGCAGTATTCACGGAGGGTTTTTTGGTTTTCTTTTGGCCACTGATTTAGTACCCCTTGATTTTTTTCAAGGAGTAGGACGAGGTTGGTCTTTTCTTTCTTTTTTACCCCAAAAAACTTTTTTCTTTTTCCTCTGGACCATGATTCGAGATATTTTTTTCTCTTGTTCCTGGCCAGGGGTTTTTTGTTTTTTTTCTGGTACCGTGAATACTGGTAGATAATTGATTAGTATATATATATATATATATATATATATATATATATATATATGTATGTGATTTAGCATTAACTAACCTACTAGACTATAGATATGCCATAAAACACAGCTAACCAGCTATCGAGATTGTTAATACCTGTAAAGTTTTTCTCTATGGGTCAAATAAAACTGTGTACCATTTACTATACTGAGACCATTCAACTGTGTGCAGACTGATGGTTGATATTAAACTGAATTATTAGTGCTAGATAGCAATACTTGAATCCATTTAACTGAGTGCAAACTAATGAGCTCTGTCTCATTTAAAAGATAATGTTACCAACAAAGTATTCATTTAAAAATCATGATATATTAATAAACAGGATTTAGCTTTATATAATTATCTCCAGTTGAAATATTATTAATCCAAACTTATTCTCTTCTAGTGGTTGTGCTGCAGTGTTTGTACGTTTTTGACTTTGTTTTTGTGGATACGCAGTTTTTCCACGCGTAAATAATGCAATTAGACTGTTTAAATAGATAATAAAATCAGTCAATACTTTCAAACAACCAAACTGTTTTATCCAGGAAACCACTTTTTATAGGGGTATATTCCTCCACTGCTGGAGATTCGGTTAGCGTGTTCTCAACCTCGCCGACATCTTTTTATGAAATTTTGTCGCTCTGGCAGCATAGCTCGAATGCGAATAGCCATGGTTCTTTCTCAAACTTGAATAAAATACTTTTCTGGTGTAACTTATGTCACGATATCTAATATTGTCTATTTAAATAGGAGATTCAAGACAAGGAGTTGGCAATAGGAAGAAGTATTTACAATTGTACCTTTTTCAAGGAAATCAATTATGATGGGTCTTTCATGCCCCACCAAAAATGTCAGCATGACCTTCTTTAATAACTGCCAAACCAGTAAATTTTCTTTACCGGAGAGTCAGTGCGTTGCTACTCCATGGACTGTCTTTGTGTAAAATAATTAGGGCGGTCATTAATTACACTAATTATTTTATTGCTAATTCATTATATTGATTATTTTATTATTTAGTTTGGTGAAGTTGTGGACTGGTTACAAATCTTTCAGATTATGAGTACTTAGCCGCAAAAGGTTATAGGCTTGCACTTGCGCCGGATGAGCTATGTCAAAATAGTTCTAGACAAGATATTGAATATAAACAAATCAAATGTTTGCCATCTGGGTAAGAAATACAAGTTTATGGTCGTATGATACACTAATTGGGAAGACAACGTCAAATCGAAAGGTTTAAGACACGTTTGCTAAATGCGATTATTAATAGATTAAGTAAGAAAAGATTGCTTTGAATTCAGGAAGAAGGCTGGTAAAGGGAGTTGAATTTGAAATCCAAAGGGACAATTTGGGTTAGACCTTGGTGTGGGTCGTTGAGAAACAGGGTGGTGAGTGCTTCTTTGTCGCTGGAAGTAAGATTCACTCATACGCCCTTAGGCCTTCTCTCTCCCCACTTTTTGCGTCGGACAGCTAGAATTGGAGACAATTTGAATAAAGACTTTTTTGTATTCCGAATGTCTGAGCTGTATTATCATTTTTTAAATTGTAATATTCAAAATCGTCCAGCGAATTGTATCCTTTAATTTGGTGCCGTGACAGTAACGTTACATTTTTGACTCAGGCTCGTTGTGGTACATCCATGCTTAACCCATTTGTAAATATCGTTTTTCTAGATTATAACGCATCATACATTCTTAAATTTCATGAGTTTTCATTTTACAATCACCTGAGATTTCATGACAGACCTCAGATCAAGCCTAAAGTACTGTGATTTTTGCGAGATTATACTTAATCATTTTTTTTTACAAAGAATGAATTCCAAACAATGCAGAGTTTACATTTACGTAAAAACATGTCTTCTCTTATTTAATAAGTGATCCTCCTGTATATAATAGGTCTCTCCTGAGATAAAACAATTTCACTTATTTATTGAATGACCTACGTAAAGACGCACCCACCAAAAAACGATCTTTGAATTATCGAGGATGTTTATTGTAAACAAACTGTTTCTTAAAACGCTCACTTCCCTGTCCTTCTTCCTCCATGCACTCTCGTTGCCTCACGCTATTATTGTGCTGTTTTTACCCATTTTTGCTTTTACATTTCTTATCAAATGGAAAGGCGAATTTTTCAAGGATTAATATCAGATTAGTGAGGCTTTTAAAACAGGAAACATCTATATACAACACCTAATGATTCATGTGATGAAGAGTATATTGAACTCTGAGATATATATATATATATATGTGTGTGTGTGTGTGTGTGTGTGTGTGTGTGTATGTATAACTGTGATTCATTACGTTGTTTTTGATTCAGACCTAAAAGCATTCTTCCGTTTCCCTGGTTACACATACCACATAATTCCGGTTCAAGAAAGGTTTGCAAATTTTGCTATAGTTAAGTAAACATCATGACTTTTAACATAAGGCTAATGAAACCCCCGTGTTCCCGTTTAACAACAGTCTATAATAATATAATCTTTCTATTTTGGAAGCAGATCAGGATCCCAATTAGTATTTCATAGTTCAATATATCTTTCAGTCGCAAATTGGATTGGAAATTACTTTCGTCTTGAAAGACTTTTTTTAGTTCTTATAAAATCACGATATGATGCGCCGTTTTTTATCGCTTACGGCTTTATAATGAATTTATGATTATTTCAGTAATATATAAATAGTTATTCTTAGTTTAAAATAATTTTTGTAATTTGTGAATCTGAAGTGCATTGCTATAATAATAATCTCTCTGTAATGTGCTGTTTTTATGTGTTACTATTTTATATAGATATTATAAGATTTTTATTTTTTACTTTTATAGCAAGAGGCATTGCTCTACTAATAATCACACTATAATGCGCCGTTTTTCTGTGTTGCAGTTTTATATAGGGTATACAAGGATTTTTTTTTAATTATACAAACAGATTATTAAAAATATCTTTTTGCCCAGTCGGCTGGGGCTGTAGAATACACCGACTGCTTCTCTGCTGAGGGGTGAGACCCCGCCCCCAACGAGTGTCCTGAAATGACACTAAACAATCTGATGGTAAGGTTCCAGTAATGATGGAGTTTTGGGGGATGCGTAGTACCCCTTCATTGCCATTGCTTCCAGGTCCACTCTGGCCCGGAGTGGTTGCACCTGATAAGGGTCCTATCTATGGGTTAAATAGAACTAAACCGTACTTCTTTCACTATACTGATTTTTGCATTTAAACTGCGTATTTATGCTAAACTGAATTGTTTAAAATAGACATTTTTGACATTGGAACTGGGTACTAGTGCTGAACAGAATGGCTTAAAATAGAACTGTTTTGACTCTAAACTGTGTACTTATGCTGAACTGAATTATCTGAAATAAAACTGTTTGACTCTTAACTCTTTGTATTGCCCAGCCGGTTGGGGCTGTAGAATACACCGACTGCACCTCTGCTGAGGGATAAAACCCCACTAACGAGTATCCTGAAATGACACTAAACAATCTGATGGTGAGGTTCCAGCAGTACTGGAGCTTTGGGGAATGCGGAGTACCCCTTCATTGCCATCGCTCCCAGGTCCACTCTGATCCGGAGTGGTAGCACCTGATAGGGCCCTATCTATAGGTTAAATAGAACTAACAGCATACTTATGCTAAAATGAATTCTTTGAGTAAAATCAATAGCTCGAAATAGAAATGTTTTTGACAATTAAACCGTACTTACATCTAAACTGCGTGCTTATGCTTAACTGAATTATTTGAAATAGAACTGTTTTTGTCATTAAAACTGTATTTACACTTAACTGAATTGTTACATATAACTGCTTGAATAGTTTGAAATAGATATGTTTTTGACAATTAAACTGTGTACTTTTGCTAAACTGAATTGTTTTAAATAGAACAGATTATTTACATAAAAATGGATTTGGCGTTAAATAACCTACAAAGGTTGATATGCCATAAAACCCAACAAACCAAACCAAACCAAACCAAACCAAAAATATCTTTATTATTTTACTGTCATAATTATAAATTTCATATCTTACTAGAAATAGATGGTTTCCCGTTGTAACAGAGGTCTATGATGATATAGATGCTCCTGTTTAGGAAGATACAACACTATCCTTGAAGCTGTATTTACTAAGACAGAATTGAACAATGAAAGAACCATTTTCTTCAAAACGGACCCCTTTGTATTCTGCACAGTTATTCCAGTGAGTTTTTCATTGATCAAAGCACCCACTAAAACTTCTCTTTTAATATGATGTGAAGGTGTGCTGTCACATTTGTTTTAAAGCTTTTCTCGTACTAAATCTTGATATTGGGATTACATGTTCAGTTTAGGAAACAAGAAAAAAATTGCAAGGAACTAGGTTTAGTGACTATGTAGCGTGCTGCACTGAATCTTGCTTTTGCCAAACACTGTTGTTAAAAAAATATCGAGAATTGGCACTGACTCGCGTAAACCAAGTCTAGACGTGTAGACATCATTCCTTTATTACATACGCCGTTTATCTGTGCCAACATCTTCATTTAAATTCAAAGATTAAAAAACAACAACACCAAAGATTCAAGCTCGATACTTTCTAATCTTACCTTCGACTATGGTCTTAGCCAGATGTTACAGAGAGGATCAGCTAGAAAGTTCATAGGCTAACCAAGATAACCTCATGGAATGTGACCAAATGGGGTTGATTTTTCAATATAGTTCCTCTTGGATTCCCATCCTTCTATTCTTATTGCAGTACTTGGGTCTCATTGGCAAAAGAAGTCACCATCAGCAGATATGACGTAAAGATATAAACCTTTCATCCTAGGAACTTTTCATTCCACCTTCATAAATAAACTCTTATTTACATTTTGAAAATAAGCTGGCTATATTTTAAAATATATAAAACTTATCTACAATTGCTTTTCATTTAAATTTGATAAGTCTGTGTATCTAAAGAATAGGAAAAGAAATCTAATTATCAATGCAATAATTGTAAAATGTTTTATTGAATTTCAATGATTTGTTGAATTTCCGTAGATTGTGATATTGCAGGTGTAGCAACGCTTCAAATTTAATATTTATTGATTTTCCAAAGCTGCAACGCCTAAAAATTCAAGTAAGAATAAACCCATTTGATTTGGAAACTTACCGATACTAGTTTAAAAACCCAGAAAACGTTAACGCAAAGCCATACCTTTTTATTATCTATTTCCTCATTGGTGGGAGAGAATACGTGGATTCATATCTTTCCCAAGGGTACCACCATTATGTGAAATGCAAACAGCCTCAGCTAGGATTTAAAACCGGGTTTCTGGGTCCATTTCCAATGGCAATAATCATTACAGCACAAGCGCCTCCCGCAGAAAAGTAAGACACCCACTCAAAAAACGTGTGTTCTGGATAATACAATACACTGCATCTATTGGTAGCAGTGTTGCAATGTTGCCATTACTTTGACATGGGGTAATAATAGCGAATCGGGTTCAATCTATGGATCAAATAGATATTTTCAGAAACTATATTCGATAGGAAGACGATATATATTATACGTTGTACAAAACACTCTTCAGAAACTACACAAAATGTTAATATAAACGTACAATGTACATTTTCTCAAACTTCTTGACATCAAATAATCCAGACAGGTTGATATGCCGTTGAAATCAATCAATCAATTAATGAGGAATCTAAACGTGGCCGAACAATTTTTGTTGCTGTTCACTAGGGTGGTTAACTTCTTGGAATATTTTACCCGCATCGTTTGCTATCCTGTCGCTTTGGAAGCGGGATTAATTACTCTGCAGATAAACCTATGGTCTTGGCCAGTACCTGATGTCTAAAAAATGCCGACAGAGCTAGAAATGTATGTCACTACTCGCTTATTTGCAGTAGTAAATCCGTTTTTTAAGTAGAGAAAAGAGGTTCCATCTTCTTTTAATTTCCTAACGTCGGCCGAATCACAAATAATCTCGAGAATACATTCAATTGTCATAAGAACTTTAGGTATATAAAGGTATTTCTTTCTAATAATTAAACGATATTTAATTTTATATCAGAATATTTTCGAATCTATCTTTTTTCTCATGGTATATGAGGTGTGTTACAAAGGTATCGAGACTGAAACTATATTTACCGAGACAAAAATGAACAAAAAATTAAATGTTAATTGACTTTAAAATTGTTTCTTTAATATTTTACAAACTTATTCCTGCGGCTTTCCCATTGGCCGAATCACCTTTTAAACTTCACCTTTAATAGGATGTGAAGATGTGACCCAGGTATTTCTTTCAATGCTTTCCAAATCCTTAAGTCTTACCTTTGAGATAAATTTTAATTTAGGAAACAAGAAAAAGTCGCACGAAACTCGGGCTGGTATGAAGAAAGAGTCCTGCTCTTGCTCAAAATTGTTGATCAAAAGGTGTCGATAATTGATCTGAAATCTCGATATTATTCGTTTATTATATAAGATACTTAGCTGTGCACACATCTTTATTCAAATTTTAAAATTCTGAAAAAAAAAAATCCGGTCTCTCTAGTTTTTGATCACATTTTGTTATAATTTCTTTTAAAACTGAATTCATTTTTCTTTGAAATTAAAAATTGTTTTTAATCACGTGTGTGTCAGTGTGGCAAAGGATTTAAAGAATATTTAATGTTACCATCTTTTGGTGGGGGTTTATGCTGCATTTTTTCTTTTATTTGGCATTAACATTCCAATTCAATTTCCAGTTTTTCAAAAACTGATTTTGCGAATCATTTTTCTTATCAGGATGGACTTTAGATTTAGATAGAAGATGATTTTCAATTGCAACAAACGAAAATATTTAGGATTTTAAGAAAACAGAAAATTGTTTGAAAAACAGCAACGATTGAAATTCAGAGGACACCCATTAAGGTTTTACTAAACAACTTTCAGATTGCAAGTTCGGAAATGTCCCATCTCACAACATGTAATTGACCTTCTTTTGACACGGAGGAAGAAAAGGAGGAAGAAAAGGAAAAGAAAAAATAGGAAAAAGGAAAAAAAATCTATGTAGTGCTGTAATGTATGGCTAAAAATATTCGGTTGTTTGAAAAATACTGGCCAATTTTTTAATAAACAGTTTAAATTCTGTTCTAAAATATTATTTTAATAGTATTTATATCAAGTCCTAACGTTAAATGTCGCTAGGCCAGTTACCTGAGCTGACAGCGTCTGCAGTAGATTATGATATACGCATTGTATGCATACGCGAACATTGATATTCCTATACCGAACTAGAAATAAAATACTATGATACTGGTAATGAATGGACGTTTGTGTCAGTATCTGCATGGAAAAAGGTAGACTGTTCCACTTCAGTTAACCATGACCAGGTAAAAGTGTTAAGTTACAATATGTATCCCTTTTTATTCTTACCTGTTGTTTAGATTGAACCTGCCACCTTCATTGTCACTCAGAAGCACTTTCCAGCCAAACACTTTATTCACTGTGCCTTGTATCCTGCCCGGACAATTCAGAGAGAATTTTTGGGACTTATAAACGTAATGTCTCCATCTACTTATAAGACAATCCTCTTCACGATATCAGAATTTTTTACCATAGCTCATATCGCAAATTTTTTATCGAGCCTTTTTGATTAATGGTTCCGAAATTGAATTCATCATTATAATTGGTCTACACAGCAGGTCACAGTGGTCCAGTATATGCGCTTCTTCTTTGAGAAGTCTTATCTTCCAGGGTTCTTCCCTGTCAATTATTTTAGCTTGATCTCACAAGGGCAGATAGTTTCCCTTTTCCTTCCGTATATGGTCAGCCGTACCTGATTTTTTAAGGAAGTACTGAAAATATTAAAAGCAAAAAAGCGGCAGACCTCGACGAAATACCTCTAGAAGTATGGAAAACAAAGAAAGTTGATGACTTACTTCTTAGATTTTGCAACGCTGTATATAAACAAAATACAACAGGGAGATGGAGAAATGGCAGCATCCTCCCATTCCCTTAGAAAGGTGACCTCGGAATCACCAAGAACTTCAGTGGAATAACTCTTACTTCTATATTCGCTAAAGTTTATAATGCTTTTCTCAACCGTATCAAACCTAAAATTAAATATTTTTCAGGAAAGATCAAATCAGTTTTCGGAGAAATCGATCCACAACATCCCAGATTCTAACAATCCGTCGACTCATCGTAGGCGTGCATGCAAAAAATCTCGAGGCAACACTGCTGTTTGTAGATTTCTCCAAGGCATTTGATTACCTACACGAAGGGAAGATGGAGCAAATACTTCTAGCTTATGGTCTCCCCAAAGAAACTTTTACAGTCATAATGATGTTCAATACAAATCTGACGTTGTGAATCCAGCCCTGGCCGATGCGTCTAGTTCCGCTTGGGAATTTTCGCCGACATTCAAATTCCTGATAACTCCTACCATTCCCCACACTATGTCCTTTGATTCGAATGGCAGTGTTCTAGCTAAATCAGATCGTTTCCAACTTTGGCTGGAATCCACGCTGAAATAAAACTGTTGTTGGGAGAGAGATTGTACCTGTTGCAGTTCTCAAAATGTACAAGAAGAAGGAAAACAACGCTTTCAAATTTCTCCAAGCTTTTGTCTTTATCAATGATGTACGTATTTACAAAATGTGTAGAATACAATGGGGAAGAAAGAAAAGTAAAAGGTCTTACGAACTTATTCGTTTGTTCGGAAATGTGGCAGATCAAACAAGTGTAAGGGAGGCAATTATTTCCCCTGGGTTTCTTAGCAGAAAAAAAGTAATCGGTTGTCTCTGCTTTACTTCGGACTTTCGGCTCTAAACTAAACTTGGTCTGGAATCGAAGTTCCTAGATGGGTACTGCACTGGATTCTTCACTGTCTCTCTCTGCTCTTCAGTCGACCTCGCTGTCTCTTTCTTCCGTCGACTTGATCTGACTCTACTCTCGATCGGCGTCTTGCCTTGTTGATATAAATTGGGGGTGGAGTTTCGATGATCCCCGGGCATGCCCATGCATAATGATATGTAAATCGCCAAGTTGACCAACTTTTTCCACACATGGCCGACGGTGCGTTTGAAGATATACTTAAGATTTGAACTTCGATACCCCCAAGAGATCTAAGCAGACGGTCAATACTTCAGATGGGATAAATCCACTTACCTCGTCTCAATATCTAGCCAAATCTTATTCTTACTTCGACCACGCAGACGTTATAACTACTTCCACCGTCAGATCCACTTAAGTTAGCTATATCCTTAGATTTAAACTTATCCTTGCCTTTTTTTAACCACACAGACTTTATTACTATCTCCACCGGAAGACCCACTTAACTTGGCTATATCTTCCTTTACTTTTCCAAACCATATGACCTCTATTGCCATCTCCACCATAAGATCTACTTAAGGCTTTCTTTTTTTTCTTATTTTTAATTCATGTCCAGTATGAACTTTAGTTCAACCCTTAGTTCGTACAAACTGTATTACTTGTTCTCTTTCATATTATTGCAAGATTCACTTTCAAAGAACCGCAGGACACCGGTCGAAAGTTTAATAAATAAATAAATAAAACAGGACAGGAAACAAAACAAGAAGAAGGGAGAAAGGGAAAAATGAATTTCCTTAATTATTTCCCTAGAATCGTTAATTAATCAACCAATCTGGGGGGAGGAGTTCTCTCTGTCACACAAACACGAAAACCATTATTTGCTCCCCTGATAGAGTCAGATTTCTTTGATATTATGGCTGAAATTCTGCAAGAAGGTTATTTCACACCATATCTGTTAATATACCTAGACTACGTACTTCGAACGTTGATAGATCTAATAAAAGAAAATGGCTTTACACAAAAAAGGCAAGAAGCAGATGATAACCTACAGAAACTATAACGGACGTAGACTAAGAAATATAGTGCTTCTAGCAAATATATTACCCAAGCCGAATCCCTGCTGCATAGCTTAGAGCAGGCAGCAGGAGGAATCGGCCTCGACGTGAATACAAACAAAACAGAGTGCATGTATTTTAAACAAGAAGAAGCTACTTCCGCTCTAAATAGCGGTCCTCTGAAATTAGTTATCAAGTTTCCGTACCTCGGCAGTAGTGTCACATCAACTGGCACTGATGTTGTTATGCGCCTAGAGAAAAGCGTTGACTGCTATCGATAGGCTATCGATCATATGGAAATGTGATCTATCCGATAAAATAAAGGGGGATTTCTTCCAAGCAGCGGTTGTGTCAATACTACTTAATGGGTGCACCACATAGACGCTTCAAGAAAAAACAAGATGGGAACTGCTTCGAGCTATATGGGACGAATCCTGAAAGGAGCACTCCACGAAACAACAGCTGCTATACAGCCATTTCTCTAAAACCTTGCAACTAAGACGAATAAGACATGCGGGACACTGCTGTAGAAGCAAGGACCAACTCATAAGTTACGTTCTTTTATGGTCCCCTATACATGGACATGCCAGTGTTTGCTGACCAGCAAGAACTTATGCACACCAGCTCAGTACGGACACAGAATGTAGTTCGGAAAATCTGCCTGGAGCAATGTATGATAGAGAGAGAGAGAGAGAGAAGGAGATTTAGGGAAATCTCTGCTAGCAGCGTAACTTAACGATGAATTGTATAAAAAAATCGCATTCTTAATTATTAAACTGTCCTCTTTGTTAATTTTTAATTACTTTCAGAATTTGATTTTTAAGATAAACAGGAAAATAGAAGTGAGGCGTCTAATATCTTTTTGGATAAGTTTAAGCTTGGTCATAATGCCTCTCAAATAGCTGCCAATATCAACTGCGTGTGGGGTGAAGAATCCACTTGTGTTATGAGACTTGTTTCAGAAGCTCTAAATGGGGATACGAATCTTGAAGATCAAGATAGTAGAAATGCATGTTCAATTAAGAAAAATGCGACTTGCACTGTTTAATCGGCGAGGTCCAATTTTGCTTCTTGACAATGCTAGGGTATATGTTACCGGGATGACACTGCAGAAGCCCATTGACTTTGAATATGAGATTTTTTCCATCCTCAATGTTCTCCTGATCACCCACAGGTTACCATTTTCTTAAGCATCTGGACACTTTTTACACCAAAATGCATTCCATTCCGAAGACGCAGAAACTGCACTTAAAGATTTCTTGGTATCAAAATCTTTAGCGTTTTATTGTACAGGCATAAAAAATCAATAGTAGAAATGCACGAATGATCATGAATCACAGTTTGATTGATTAAAACAGTTTAAATTAATTAATTTAGGAATAAAAGTTTATTTAAAAATTGTTTTAATAGTGAAAGCATCTAGCCTCTTTCTGAGTTGGATTCTAACTGAAGGTTTCATACTTTTCAAATTTTTTCTTAGTATGATTGTATTATTATCATTATAATTAATTGGTTGATGATTCTTGAGTTATTTTATCCTTAGGAAATCACTTACATTTATTTTTACATTTTTTCTTAGTTTCTAAACAGTTTCTTTTGCACCCAGTATTCCTGTCAAATACTAATCATTTGCACACGGTGCTTCACACTCTCTTATCTAATATTAATAATTTGAATATAATTATATGGTATCAAGTAACTATTTCTATTTGATAATAATTATGTTTTTGCGTACTGTATCAGACTTCGAATAACTACTACTTCTAATGATAATGATACTTACTAAACAACAATAACTTTAAATAACTATTCTTGATACAAATAATTTACAATCAGTTATATGATATTCCAATCTAATTTGAATAATTTTAAACAGATCAAAGGGAATCTGGAATAATGGCAAAGAAAGAATAACATCATTATTTCCAGAACTCTTGATGTGGAGAATCCCCATCTTATAAAATTTGGTGTCATACGCAGGATACCTCATTATTCGGCGTAAAGACTTTTCCTACTGCAGGATAAACATTTAGTGTATTCTATTGCCGGCCAACAGGAGATATTGTTTCCAGTTTAGTCATTTCAAAATAAAGTATCCCATTTTTCCAACTTTGCAAAAACCTAATCACATTAAATAAACCTAATTATTTACCTCATGTTGGCCTTTAGCTATTGGGCTATCATTTAACACAGTTAGTTTTGACCAAAAGTTTAGAACGACAATAATGGCTTGTTAACCGAGTTCGCAATAGATTATATTATTTGAAACGATTGCAGCTTAAATTTGGTACAGGATCACAAGCATTGAGTACATAGATAAGCTCGAAGTCACTACTTATTTACTTGGGTAGGTTGCAAACCGTTAAACAATGACGAGGCACCCCTAAAACTAAGTATATCTTCGATTTGGTATTGCCTAGAAATATCTCAGTTGGTAAAGCTCCAGTTCCAGAACTCTGTGGAGTCAACCCTTCCTTAACATCTACTTCCCAGTTCATTCATTACACTATTTAAGATGCCTTAATTCTATTCTATTGGAATAGGATTACTGTTAACAGTACCTTGTTGAGGGGGCTCAGAATACACCAACTATATCGTCTACAGAGGTGGGTTCTGGATATGACAATAAACTGCATCAGATGGTAAGGCTCCATTTTAGAAGTGCTGGACAGAGAGGAGTTACCTTTTCCGTTATTTCACATCCAGAGGTCAAATAAATCTTAAGAAAATATTCAAAATGCATTTGAGATATTGGTTTTGACAAATTAATATGGCAAATAAGTATGAAGTGATTACATGTTTAAAATGAAGGTAGATTTTTTAATACAATTTATTTTGAAAAAATTACCAGTTTAAAATGGAGATTCACTTTCTACTGTATTTGATCATCATCATCATGTCGTGCGACTAGCACGGATATCCCTCACCCTCTCTCTCCACGTCTCCCTATCATTCATCGCCTCCGGCAGGTCTTCAGGGTTACATCCCGTATCATAACATAGCTGCTGTATGAATGTTCGAGCTGGTCGTCCTGCTTTTGATTGGCCATATGCGGGGGTCCACAGGAGTACATCACTTACAATCTCGTCCTTGCTTCTCCAGCAGTGTCCGGTATGTCTGGTTCGTCTAGCTTGTATAGTTTTCGTGATAGGTGGTAGGTGACCGTACAGTTGGCGCCTTGTGGGGGTGTTGCTGCCAGGACCTGTTCAATATTGCTCGCAACATTCTTGTATAATTGCCGTCGAGCTTCTTCTCCAACCGTTTAGTCAGTGTCCAAGTAGTGCATCCATACAGCAGTATCGACACGACTGCAGCCTGGAAGAAACTGCGTTTCCTTTTATCGGTCAAGTTTGATTTCCACATGATCGAAAGGCTATCGATAGCTGTCCATGCCTTCGTTAGCCGTGTGTTGATATCTTTTTCCGTTGATGAGACGCTGCTTCCTAGGTAGGTGAATTTGTCAACCAGTTTCAGGGAGGTTCCGTCTAGTGTGGAGAGGTCGCCTTTCTGATTAAAGCACATAAATTCAGTTTTGTGTGCATTGACATGGAGTCCAATGCCTGCAGCGGCTCGTTCCAAACTATGCAGCAGTGTTTCGGCTTGGTTGGGTGTATTGGCCAGTATCGCTATGTCGTCGGCGTAGTCGGCGTCGGTAATTGTTTTTACGGGGTACCTTCTGCTCCTTTTCATTGTCAGCATGAAGCCGTTTTCCCTAATGTTATCGATCGATGTCCTAAGTAGTGGTCTAGACAGATGATAATATGAATATGAGAATTTCGTTAACACACACCTCGAGGCAGCATCGAAGTGTATTCCAGCAAAACCTAGAACGAAATAAAGAGCCCCACGGGAAACGGAAGAGGTTAGAGAAAAACGTGCACTTGTGAAAACTGCCTCCAAAATCTACTGGATGAACCCAACAATTGCAAATGCCCGGATACTAAAAACGGCACAATATCAATTAGCAGGCATATATGTAAAAGAACAAACGGAATTCATACAAAATAAGATAGATAAGATTAGAGACTCGGTGGAGGATAGGCAATCTAGGATAGCCTGGCAAACAATAAACGAAGTGAGTAGAAGGAAATGCACAGCCAAAACAAAACTGAAAACGGCAAACCAACAAGAAAGAATAAAACTGTGGAAACAACATTTTAAAAACCTACTAGCTAACCCTCCGAACGTTACGCAGGAACCGATCACCAGAATCATCAGTAAGCAATTAGACATTAAACTAGGGCCGTTCACTAAAGAAGAACTCGACTCAGTTCTTAGAAAAATTAAAAATAGGAAAGCTACAGGGCTTGACGAGATTCCCCCAGAAGTGTGGAAGACGAGACAATTCGACGACATACTGTTCCGACACTGCAACTCAGTTTATAACCAAAATCCGATAGACAGATGGACGAAGGGATGCATACTCCCCTTCCCAAAAAAGGAAACCTCGGATTAGCCAAGAACTATCGAGGTATGACACTCACATCCATAGCAGCCAAAATCTGCAATGCCCTACTACGAAACCGCATAGTACCCCAAATCGACAAAATCCTGAGGAAAAACCAAAATGGCTTCAGAAGAAACAGGTCCACGACCTCACAAATATTGATCATCCATAGAATCCTAGAAGGCGTGAGGACAAAAAACTTACAGGCGACATTACTATTTGTCGATTTTACCAAGACCTTCGATTCCATTCACAGAGGGAAGATGGAACAAATACTACTAGCATACAGCCTACCAGAAGAAACCGTAGCAGCAATAATGATTCTCTACAGAAACACCAAAGTGAAAGTGCGTTCACCTGATGGAGACACAGACTACTTCGACATTGTAGCAGGAGTACTACTAGAGGACACGCTTGCCCAATACCTCTACTGTATTTAATTGGAGGTAAAAATTATTAAACTGACTTCGGTAGAATTTTTTTTCGTTGTTTCAGAATGTCCTGTTTTGTTGTATTGTTTGAGTCTGTCTCAATATCTTTTTAGTCTTCCTTCTTTAGCCAGTACCTTAGAATTTATTTCCTCAGGTTGAATTGTTTTACTTGTGTTACTTTTCTCTTCTCGCCAATCGAGACAACTTTGTTCACCATTCTTCTGATAAGAAATCTACGACAAAAAAAAAAAAAATGATAAAACAGACGAAAAACGCTGGAATATGTTGATATTCCAGCGTTTTTCGTCTGTTTGATCATTTTTTTTGTCGTAGATTTCTTATCAGTATTTCCAGTATAATTCCTAATCCAGGTCTTTAGTTTCTGTTCGTGTTCTTTTGGAAAATACCAATTTTATCAAAGTCTAATTTCGCTCCTGTATAGATTAGTTCCTTATTTCTGTGATGTTGTTCTTTGTGATGTTTGTGAATAATTCGTTTATATTTCAGTTTCTACCTTGACGGTTTTCCAGTCTTGGTTTCTTAGAGATGGCAATCCATTCCTGCAGTGTATTCAAAATCTTCTTACAGTCAAATGGTAATGTTCATCATTTGTATTGTATGTTTTTATTTTAAGTCTCTTATCTGCTAAGTTCGCCGATTTTCAAAAATCCCGTGTAACCCCTATTATACGAGAGAGTCATTTTGTTGATATTTGGACGTATTTTTCTGTATCTTTGCTCAAGAGCTCGTTGGTGAGTGTGTCAGAATTGAGAAGTATTATTTACTCTAGTTCCTTCGACTAGTTTAATAAGTTTTTTGTTTTGTTTTACAGCATTAAAGGGTCATTTAATGCCGGCATTTTTCACAATAAGAGATCACGAGATCGTACAATGTCCTAATAAATCATTATCTTAAAATTTTTTTAAAGATTTAATGCTGCTAATTTTTTTAGAATTTTTACTTCAACTGACACTAAAGCACAAAAAACATAAAAGTAAAAAAAGGTTTTCCAATATTCTTCACAAACCTTCATCACTATAAAGAGATCACCTGTGTAGATAGTTTGCTAAGTGTTGGTTTAGTTAACAGTCATCATCGAATACGATATACCAACATTATTATATTTCTAATTATCTTTCATCACAACGTTAGTTTATGGTCTTTATCTGGAATCACAGCGACAGAGTTTCCTCAGGTCTTTAGGACTCTTTGTATTCTATTTATGCTGTACTTTGGATGATCGCAGTTCGTACTCCAATTTCCAATTCTTTCATCCTTCTTTCCATGTCTTTGGGACCGGATCTTCTGTGAACCTCTTTCATCTTCATTCTGCTCACGCTTCATTCTGACATACCACCCACGTAATTTACGCGGGAGTTCTGTCGAGGAACACCTATGTCCTGTTTACATTTACTTTTGTTTCCAACGTCTGACTACCTTTTGTCATGGCACACCCGTAATTTATGCGGCATATCAAAGGGGGTCTTCAAGTCAATATCCAACCCTAAAATCAAAATGATTTCCCACATGTCCAGATATTTGCCCCACCCTATGGAAAAAATGTTCTGAATTCAATATATATATATATATATATATATATATATATATATAATATTTTTCTTTTTTGGTCAGTTTCGTTGCAAAGGCTAGAAAACCCATATTATGATATTATCATTTTAGCCATAGCTGGGGGGAAAACAGATTGATTCACGCCATTGTTAGGGTCATAAGGGCAAAAAGAAAATACAAACAGCCTCATCCAGAATTTGAACTCTGCTCGACGAGTCCATTTCCTCATGATAACCGCAGGAGCGCATTTTGAAGAGAATTGTTTAGGAAAATCGAGACAACTTTGTTCACCATTCTTCTCTTAACAGTTTATCCAAAAAGTACGAGTCGTTCTGCACAGGACTTCATCACTTTGTGGTTAGTCCAATACTTCACCAATTTAGCTGAATTGATATTGAAGGGTTTGTATTAGTTTGGTTATGTTTTATAGTATATCAACCATTGTGGGTCATTTAATGCCAAATCGTTATTATATATATATATATATATATATATATGATTTGTGAGCAAATAGTTTGTTGGTAACGAGCCAGAAGTTGTTTAAGAATAAAGTTATCTACAAGCTATTCACACATAGTTTACCTATAGTTTGCGCATATTTAGATGGTTTTAATTTTTGTTATCCAATACTAATTGTTCTATATGATTTTAATAATTTGTTTGCACATAATTCTGAGCATTGCTATTTCACACAAATAATCCTATTTATAAATGGTTTCAAGTATTGCAATAAAATACTATTAATTTCATTTAATATCATTCATTTTTTGCAGACAGATTAAAACGTTTCCGGTTTGCTGTCTTCGCACCATTGACCCTCAGCCTTACTGTTCCTTTAAGATAAATTACGGTTGGGTATATATTTGGTTAGAGAAATTTAGAAAATATAGTAGGGATAATCAAATAGGTGCAAGAACTTGACATGACCAGCTGCTTGATCGGATAAGGTTTCTCCGATCTCCCGTTTAGCTAAGTAAGAGCCAAAGTGGATTGCTGCTAGTCATAGGACCACCTCACTTGCTAGGTCACGGACTGCTCGGCCACCAGACTCCTGTCCTGATGTATTACGGGTCAATACCCACAGACAAGTCAACACCATTAAACAGGGCGGAGATCGACCAGGAAGTCCATCCAAAATATATAAATATCAAAGGTCACTTTTCAAACTCCCTTCCTACACTTTACATCTATCTATATCTATATCTATCTATATATATATACATAAATCCCATATATATATATATATATATATATATATATATATATATATAACATATATATATATATATATATATATCATACCCAACCTTTCAAACTCCATTGATATCCTTTAGATCAATATATATATATATATATATATATATATATATATATAAAACAGTCAACCCCTCAGTAAAAACAATTTCCAAATGAAAACAAAAAATATGATTAAAAGAATCCCCTAATAAACTATTACACACAACGAACTTGGCCAAACTACTACGCATACGGCTCTAAAAAACAAAATAAACCCATTCTCATACAATAAAAGCCACCCTATAAACGACAACACACAAATCTTTTTTAGACAATACAAACAAAAATTATTACTTTTTAAGAAATACTAACAAAAAACATTTTTAGACAAAACTAACTGGAGGAAAGAACCAATATTAAAAAGAAACAAACTTTAAACCAAAAAGTATTAACTTATCTACACATAAGTAAAATAAAGACCAAATAAACTTACTCAAACTAGGTCTTAAATGTTGCCCCACTCCAAAAAGCATCATAGGGAAACTAAAAAAAAGGGCCTCAAAGAGTTTGAAAGAAAATTTAGGTTAATAGAAAAGCTCTAAAATAAAAGAAATACAGATGACTCCCTAGTAAAGAATAAGACTAAATTCTTTCCAGAAAAAAAAACAATAACAGTGAACTAAACACGTTCTTCGAGAAATTATGGAGTATCAACCTAAAAGTAAAAATAACAAAAATAACCTCTCATAAAAACAAAAGCAAGCCTTAAAAATATAGAGAAAAATGAAAACATTATTATAAAATAAGCAAACAAGGGAAGTGCCGTTGATAAAACGTACTGCAAAACAAAAACCCAAGAAATATTAAAAATTGAAACTAACTACGAATCAATAGATGGAAACATAGACCATAATATCATATCAAAAATCACAACATTCAGCGTAATACACTAAAAATCACTAGCTAAATAAGAAAAAGACTTCTTAATAAATTATATCCCCAAAACTAGTAACTTTTACGGACTATCAAAAATTCACAAGTTCAAACAAATAAAAAACGCTGTACAAACATAAAAGTCCGAATATATATAAATTCTAAACGCCAGTGACCTCAAATTTAGACCCATTGTCGCTGGCCCATCGTGCCCGACAGACTCAGCAAACTAATAGACATTTTACTTCAACCTTTCCTAAATAAAATAAAAAAGCTATATTAGAGACAACATAGATTTTTTTAAATGCCATTCCACAAAAAATGATCCCAACACACTCATAGTCATATTTGATGTCACAAACCTATACAGCAATATACCACATGAATTAGGGAAACGGGCTATCTCATTTTGGATAGACTCATTACACCCAAGATTTAACAAAAGATTCATCATAGAAATAATCCTTAATAATAACTACTTCCACCTAAATAACGTTAACTATATCCATAACCTAGTAACAGCTATGGGAACTAAAATGATGCCAACATACACAACCCTAAACCTAGCATATTTAGGAGAAAATCTATACGGCAACAACATAAAAGGAAAATTTATAAAATCAGGGAAAATATGTTTAGATGATTCTTTCATATTCTGGAATTGCGAATGGGAGACATTAATGAATTACACAACCTACTAAAAAACCTACACCCCAAAATAGAATTTACTCTGGAACACAGCTCAAAAGAACAACCATTCTTAGACATCCTTATAAAAACACAAATGGCCGAATCATCACAGATATCTACCACAAACTCACAGACACACAACAATACATCCACCTCGATAGCCACCACCCAAAAACTCTTACACTCTAGCACGTAGAATACACACAATAATCACAGATAAAAGCCTAAAAAACTCGCCTTAAAGAACTACAGACAACCCTACCCTAGAGAGGATACCCTGAAACATTCTTTTGAGGTCTGCAAACAAGCAGTGGTCTCTGGGGGCCAGATCTTGAGAATAGGGAGGCTGCGGAAGCAATTCCAAGTGCAATTCATGTAGTTTTGCCATCGTTGCGATTGACTTGTTATACGGTGCATTGTCTTGGTGAAAGAGTAACATTTTTCTTCTTCATTTGTGGCCGTTTTCAGGCGATTTCTTCTTTCAAACGCACCAATAATACTCTATAATATTCGCTATTGATGTTTCTTCATTTCTCAAGGTAATCGATGTACAAAATGGCTTGCACATCCCAAAATATGGAGGCCATAACCTTGCCTCCTGATTTTTGCGTCTTTGGTCGCTATGGACCGCTTTCAACTGCTGCTATCCACTCAGCTGACAGCCAAAGTGAAGTAGTGGATCCCTGTTTCATCTATTGTCACTTATTTACGCAAAAATCTTTGTTGCGTTGAAACAGTTGCAAACAACGATCTGAAGCGTCGATGGATTGTTGTTTTTGATCGACTCTGAGCAAACGCGGCAATCATTTTGAACACAGCTTTCTCATTGACAAATGTTCATGTAAAATGGGGAATACACTGCCTTATGATATCTTCAACTCTACTGCTATCTCACGCAACTTCAATTTACGATCGGCCCAAACGAGTTTTTTTTTTTGTTTTTGTTTTTTTTGTGATTTCCGGTATAATTGCTGGATATGGGTAACCTGAGCGTTCAGCATTATTTGTGTCTGTACGACTGCGTTTAAAGTCAGCACACCACCTCTTAACCATTGTTTTCGATAGAGTAGAGTCCGAATAACACTTATCAAGGCATTACTTTGCGTGTACAGAATTTTTTCACATCAGAAAGCAATGCTTTATCAACACACCAAATTAAGATTTTTCCATTGTTTTGAAAATTTGCAACAGTAGCCTCACTTAAATAATTGTAATTTGTAAATCTATTATCTGATTCTGCTTGGTCGGGTGTATTTGCCAGAAACACAATGTCATCAGCGGAATCCACGTCCGTAATTGTTTGTGCGGGGTATCTTCTCCTTTTTTTTTTCTTTTTTGCCAGCTTGAAGCCGTTTCCTTTCATTAAATCTATAGACGTTCGAAGCACGTAGTCTAAGAAGATAATAAACAGGTATGGGGCTTATGTATTTTCTTGCAGCACACCAACTACAATGTCGAATTAGTCTGTATCTCCATCCGGTAAGCGGATTTTTAGTTTCGTGTTTTTATATAGCATCATTATGGCTGCGACAGTTTCTTTGGGGAGTCCATAGGCAAGTAGTATTTGCTCCATCTTCTTTAGTGTATGGAGTCAAATGCCTTGAAGAAGTCGACGAATAATATTGTTACCTCAAGGTTTCCTGCACGAACACATTTTAGGATTTGACAGATAGTCAAAATTTGTGATGTCGCAGATCGATTTCTCCAAGGGCCATTTTAGTTCTTCCTAAGTATTTTCTCTATTTAAGGTTCTATGTGGTTGCGTAATAGACCTTTGCCGCTATAAAAGTAACGGTTATACCTCAGTAATTCTTGGCTATTCCGTGGTCATACTTCTTCGGGAATAGGAGGATTCATCCCTTTGTCCATCCGTCTATTTTGTTCTGGTTATATACGGCGTTGCAGTATCGGAGCAGTATGTCGTCGAATTTCCTTTCATATTTTTGGGAGTATTCCATCAAGCCCTGAAACTTCCCTATTTTTAATTTTTCTAAGTACAAAGTCGATTTCTTCTTGCGTAAACTGTCCTAGTTTGGTTCCAGTTTTGAAGTATAAGACTCGCATTCCTGTAAGAAGCCCCCAAAAGATAATATTTAGCCGCTGTGTTTTGAACTGGACAACAACTGGGTCAGTTTGCTTTTGTCTTTTTTCTAAACTTTTATTTAAAAGCGTGTATTAGATCTTATTATGTGTACGAGAGAAAAATCTTTGTTGAATAAAAACCCATCATCATCAACATCATGACGTGCTGCTAGATTTCCCTGACCCTCTCTCGCCACTCCTCCCTATTGTCCATCACACTCGTTAGGTAATCCATGCTACATCCTATATCAGTACATAGCTGTTGTAGGTAGGTTCAAGCTGGTCACCCTACGCTTGCTCGTCCGTGTGAGTGGGTCTTCAGAGTACATCGCTTATGAACTCGCCCTTACTTCTCCAGTAGTATCCCGTATTTCTTGTCGATCAAATTTGGATAGTTTTCGAGATGGGCGGTTGGTGGTCCTACAGTTGCTGCTTTGTGGAATGCTGTCTCCAGGAGTTGTTCAATACAGCTCGTAGCATTCTTGTGCAGTTGCCGTCAAGCTTTCTCTCAATACGCATATTCAGCGTCCATGTGGTGCATGCATACAGCAGTATTAACACGACCTCTATTTGGAAAAACTGCGCTTTATTTTATCAGAGAGGTTTGACTTCCATATGACTGATAGTCTATCGATAGCTGTCCAAGCCTTCGCTAGTCACGAGCTAATGTAATTTTCGGTAGATGTAATATATATATATATATATATATAAACCCATAACCAACTGAAAACCATTCAAACTGCAAACACGAGTGAGTTCAAGTCCCATTGAGTACCCGATTAACAATGCCTTGTACCATATATGTTCCCTGACGAAAGCAACAAGCTGGAAACATACACGTATGTAAAAAAAATGAATCCTAAAAAAATACAAATCTCTTCGTGGACCAACTAATTTTTTAATCTTTCTCTCTTTGGACCTAGAAAAAAGAATTTGTATATATATATATATATATATATATATATATCATACCTCACCTTTTTAACTCCGTTCTCATCCTTTAAATCTCTCTCTCTCTATATATATATATATATATTGAAAAGCTAGATTTCTAGTGAATCTGACTGTATTATAGAAATATGTGGAAAGTTGGATAAATCAAACACTTAACTCAAATTTACATGTGTGATATTTCGTTTGGCTTTATTTCATCTCGAACTTCTTCAGACTGAGACTGTTTTCTGAGTTTTTTTTCTATTTAAAAGCATGTGAGGAGAAATGATAAGATGATAGAGTAGGTATAGTTGTAGCAGGAAAACAGGGAGGGATTTAAAGTCAAATGTATCAGGTTTCATTAAAGATTTCTTTTATTTTGAAAGGGGAGATAGGTTTTGGGGAGCTGATAAAAAGGGTTTCTGTAAAAGTGGGGTTTTAGCATGACTTGTTTCATGGAAAGACATTGACTATAATGTGAAGTCACAGAAAATTGTCTATATTGTGGTAGCTAGGTTGTAATTGGGGTGAGGAACAGCTAAGAGGAACAGCTAAGAGGTAAAAAGGAAAAAGGAAAGGATTCTCAAAAGTATGGTGGCACTAAGTGAAAAAAAATCTTTTATCCGTTTTCTATTTTGATTTTGTTTTTGTTTAGTATGATGTTCTCGAGTATGGTAAGATTTGGTAAAAACTTGGACGTTGTTTTATATGGTTTATATATAACCGCAGATTCTTGAGGTCTTTGGGATTATTTGAAGTCCATGGGTTTGATAAGGGTGGGTTGGAAAAAATTGAATGTGTGTTTGAGCTCTAACATGCGGGAGAAAAAGGTATTTCGATCGTTATTATTTTTGATTGAGCGTTTATATCTATCTATCTATATATATATATATACATGTATATATATTGTAATCCACAGACAGACTGTTTCGTTTTATCAGAACTCTTCAGTGTGGCTAGACATGCAGGCCGCTCGAAGCCGGGATCGAAACCCGTCCAACTTTACGTTAGACTAAATCTCAGACCTCTACCTCACCTTTCAAACTCCATTCCTATCCTTTTCAGATCATTCCTATTTTTCTTTATATTTCCAGATCCCCACATTGCCACACCTATTTAATTCACGATCTTTTCACACAAATTATTCATGTTTTATGATGATTGTGGCCTGAGGTACATTATGAAACCTTAGGTAACGACAATAAAAACTTGACTAATTGTTAATATAATTTTTATATTTCTCTGTTTACGACCATTAGAACACGCTAATTTTATTGCCAACGTTTGCTTTTCGCATTGGTTCTTACTGTTATTGTATATATATATATATAGAGAGAGAGAGAGAGAAAAAGGGAGAGAGGAAAATTGGGTGAAGGAAGAAAATCACTGAGAGACAAAGAAGGGGATCTGACTGAGATATTAACATAAAATGAAAAATGTGGATGAAAATATATAATAGTCTTTTTACTTTTTATCCTACTCCACTTGCGAACATCTGAACACTCTAATTTTATAGTCAACGTTTGCTTTTTCCAATGCTACTTATTAGTGTTAACACACACACACACACACACACACACACATATATATATATAGATAGATAGACATGAACTGATGGAAAATAATAAAATGTAAATGAAAATATAGGCTCTGAACTTTTTTCCAAATCAGGAAAACATTACTTACAATGTTTTCTATAATAACTTAATCACTTTTGTTGCAACCAAGTTGATGCTAAAGTTTTTAATGGCATTGCATTTGTTAAGATAAAAATCTCCTTTCGTGAGACGAACGCCGTGGTGAAATATATGAGTGGAAGCGTGGAAGCGAAGCCAAAACGGGTGTAGGAAAAGTTCAACCTGTGAGGGCAGTAATGTAAATCAAACATTCTGACTGGAAAGAAATGCTTGTGGATTTTCTCTGAACTCTTGCCAGGAAACGTCGACACAGCGTTGATCCGTTTACATCCAATTATGTTTTACGCACTCGGCCGCTCATGTAGCAGTAACGAGTTCCGGTCAACTCGAAGGGAAAGTTTTGCCAAGCGAGGAACGACTGAGAGTAGACGGGACATTAACGACGCAAACACCTGATCAGCAAAAACGTATCTAACCACGACAGCTATTTATAAAATATGGTCGTACAATGTTTGCACAGAAAGAAATCAATAATCTCGTAGATTAACTCTCTTTCTTTTTCTATCTATCTATCTATCTATCTATCTATCTGCTCTGACCAGGATTATCATGACTTGTAAGGGTCCATTTATGTAATAAATAGGTTTTGTTTCTGTGTTTAAAGGCATATCAACCTTCGTGAGTTATTCATTGCGAAAGCTACCCTTGTAGAAGAACTGCAGTGGTACTATCTATCCCATAGCTGACGGGATACGAAGGCTCACGCCTTTTCCAAAGGTATTAGTCAGAAAGATAACGTAATAGCACAACTTGAGTTTGAACTCACTAACAAGGATGTCAGAATCCAGGGGATAAATATGTTTGTTTGAAAATGATTTGCATGAGACAGAAATACTTGAAAATATATGATCATTTGCCGATTATTTGACCCCCCTGATGTTAGAATCGCTTCAAATTAATTAATCAATTAGTTAATTGAAGTCATATAAGTACAGACAAAAAAATTCCATGCTATTAAATAACTCAATAAGAGTTGAAACACCAAAAAAAAAACAAAAAAACAAACAAAAAAAAAAAAACAATCAAAATCTGTTTTTCCCCCTCTCTTTCTCTCTCACTCAATTTCCCTTATTCGTTTTTTACGAGACTTAGAATACGCTGAATGTTTCCCCTGCAAAGAGGTAAGACCCCCCCATCCTAAAAAAGGGATGACCTAGGTATGGCTTTTGACTGAATCCGGTAGTAAATGTCCATTTTAGGGCTCTGGTGGCATGTCGAGTCACCTTTTCGTAATCCTTACTCTAAGGTCATGACGAATTTTGTGCAAATTATTTCTATTAATTGAAGCCTATGATTGCAAGTTATTATTAGTTAACTGAAGTCATAGAATTGCGGGAAAAATCCTTTGGCATGAAATAACCCTACAAGAGTTGACATGTAAAATCAATCAACAACTCCCTCTTTTTCTCACTCTCTCATATTCTGTCTCTTTCACTCTCTTTCTCAAACATATACACATCCTCTTTTATATTCAATCTCCCCTTCTCTTTCATCTTCTATATTTGAGTATCTTCCTTTTCCGATCTTTCTCTCTTCATTATATCCACTATCTTTCAGACTATCTCTATCTTTCTCATGCCCTGTTTCTTTCACACTCTTTCTTTCACATATACATATAAATATCCTCTCTATTTTACATCGTATATCTCACTCCATTTCTCGTTATATCTCTGTCTCTCATCCTTTCCTTTTCTTTCAATCTCTTTTCTTCACTTCCTCTTTCTTTCTTTTTCAACCATGTATTTTTGTTGTCCTATCTTTTACTCTTACGACTTTTTTCTAGCATTTTCTCCTTTCTCTTCTTTTCCATCCCATGTTATGTCCCTTTTCCCTTCTTCTCATTCACGTATCCAGTCTCTCTTTTTGCGCTCTCAATCTGCCTCAATGTGCTCTCTCTCACACCCAGTCACTCCCTAATGTCCTTTTTCTCGTCCACTCTTATCTCATGTCAGTATGTGTGAGTAGCATGATATTAAAGTCTATCCATCGTCCTGGCTAATGACGGTCTATTTTACGCCGTTTGTGATTTTCAAATAAGTTAGTTTCATTCTTCTTATTCTGAATTCTTGTATCTCGTCCACTTGCTTTGCTTTGTCTTTCGTTCATTGCATTTTTCGTTTGTTATTTTACATTTCTTAGGAACTTGTTCCTGTGAGGGCATTTTGAAAGGAGTTTTTCCTTTTTTTCAATGATAATGAAGAGAGAACGATAGATAGATAGATTGATAGACAGATATGAACCAAGTGGTATAGATCAATAAATAGATAGATCGATAAATATAGAGATAGGAGCAGACTGAAAGAGATATATTAATAGATTACCATTGTTTGATAGTTATAAGCGAACAGGCATAGATAGATTGACATATATTGGTAGGTCGATTTGAACTGACTGAAATAGATAGATAGACTTGCATAGATAGCGATAAAGAAAAACTGTCATAGATAGATTGAGAGATATAGTGATAGACAATAACAGATTTGCATAGATAGATAGATAGATAGATAGATAGATAAATAAATAAATTAAAATTCTCAGTCCATCCTTAGAGCAGAGGGCAGAGATTAATACATTTTGTTGATTGTAGCTGGTATCACTCTACCAATTCATGGATAGCTAGATGGGCTAAATGAACAAGAAATGCTTTTAAAATGAAATCGAATAAGATTATAAGAAATTTTTTGGTTTTTATAATCTATCGATTATAAAAGTATTCTAAACAAAAAAAACAATGTTGCCTGTAAGGAATGGGATATGTTTGTTGTAAAAAAGAAATTCAGAAGAAAATGAGAGACCTTAGATTCTTTACCGAGAATATATGTACAAGGGTCATTCAATAAATAAGGGGAATTTTTCGACTGAAGTGGAACCTATTATATATACGAGGTTGATTCAATTGATGTGGGATGTTTTGGAAAAAAGCAAAATAGTATTTTTCAGAATTTTTTTCCATAAATGTAAATTCTGTATTGTACTGCCTATTTCCAACACCTCGGGCAATATTCCCCTTATTTACTGAATGACATTTGTAAATACACACACACACACACACACACACACACACACACACATATATATATATATATATATATATATATAAAGTTTTCCGTTCTATTGGTTCCATCAGAAAATTAAATTTAAAAAAATAATTCAAGGCGTGAGAGGATTTTATCGTTCCCCATTATTTCTTTAAATTTCAATATCTTTTCAAATATACTATCCAATGAAGCCAACAGATTGAGGAAGGTATAAACAAATAAATATTTCATCCACCAAATTTGCTTTTCACGTCGTAATCCGAAGACATCTTTGATTTAATCGGATTTCTTTCAAGTCTATGCGTATTTTCTAAGCCTATTTTTCAGTCATTTGAGAATGCTTCCACTTTCTTTCTTTCTTTCTTTCTTTCTTTCTTTCTTTCTTAATATACTCATTACTTTATTTTCCCCCTTAAATTGGCTTGTTCATCATACTTTATTTTTCTTACGTCCTATATATATATATATATATATATATGTGTGTGTGTGTGTGTGTGTGTGAACGCAGTTTTCGAGTTGTATAAGTGATTTTTGCTGATGAAAAATCATATTACTTCGTGGCTGAGAAATCAGTTTGCTTTGCGAAACCGTTGTATTTGTCGCACTTAATATTGTGTTATCTCACTGATTAATGTCAGTAATTTATTCATTTGATTTATTTAGCATCACCTCTGTAATAATGGCAACTATTTTCTTATGAATAATTCTAAAGAAGAAACACTCAACTTTAGATAGATATATTTGTTAAACTCTAATAAAACCTGACAAAAACAAAAATAAAAAAAACATCTCAAATAATAACAAATGCAAACTCGATGAAGTTGCTTCAGAACAAGAAAAAACCTGATATACCGTCGGAAAGTGATTCATACTCCCATCACCCGGATGTTGATATAAACGACGTCAGTTGTTGATTTAATCAATATACTGCACGTAAGTGAGAAAGAATATGAAAATTCGCAATGCTGCTTATGTGTGTGAGTATGTATGTGAGTGTGTGTGTGCATGTGTGTGCGTATGGATATAGATATGGGGGTAAGTAATAAAATTATATAGATTACATTAATTTTAATGAGTAAATTGTCTTGGCTTGAATCGGGTTTGTTTATCACTCCCCTCAAGGAATTAATTAATGACTTAATACTACACAGACAAGCACACGCATACACGGGGGCGCTTACACACACTTATTTAGATTTATATATAAACAGATGTCTATATATATATATGTTGTAAAAGGAAGAAAACGGAAAGAAAATACATACAAATGAATGAGAAAATTTATTAATGATATTAGTTAAAGTCCACCGTAACGTTTCAACCATATGAATAAGATATGAAATTACGAAAACTTTAGGTGGGAGGTATTTTAGGTCATCTCCAGGGTCGGAATTATGAATTTGAAATAATGGTTTAATTTAATTTCATTTATATGGTCGAAACGCGTCGGTGGACCAGTATTTAATAATTTTTTTCATCCATTTATATGTACTTTTCTTTCCGTTTTATTCTTTTTACAACATATCTGTCTGATTAAACTTCACATGTTACCTATATATATATATATATATATTGCAGGAGTCTTATTAGGACAAACATCCGTACCTTTTTTATAATATACTTAGAATACATACTACGAATGTCAGTAGATCTAATGATTTCACATTAGAAAATGCATGAAGCAGATGACATCCCGCTGATGCAGATACTCTAGCTCTTTCCCAGATACACCTGCCCAAGCTGAGTCTCTGCTGCCGAGACTGGAGCAGGGGCCAAAAGGCATTGGCTTCTCTGTTGACTCAGATAGACCAGAGTTAATGTGTTTTAAACAAAATGGAACAACCTCCCCATGAAGTAGCAAACCTCAGTAGCAATATCTCATTAACAGAAAGTAATCTAAACATAGGCAAAGGGAAAGTATGGCTTGCTATTGATAAGTTATCGATGATATAGAAATCTGATCTCTCATATAAAATCAAAAGGGGATCGTTTCAAGATTCTTTCAGCTATGTCAGTATTAGAGTATAGGAAAAACTAGCTAGTAACTACAAAAGACGTTTAGTGCTGTTCAGAACAAATCTTAGAAGTTGCACCTCACAAAACAGCAGCTATACGGCTACTTACCTTCTATCTCACAAAGCATCTAAGTAAACGATGTTTTCCAAAAGACACATAGACACACCAGTGTAGACTGACCAGCAAAACTTACATCCACCATCTCTATGCGGACAGGAAATGCTGTGCAAGGAATTTGTCAATAGCGATACTGATTGGGACGGATATTGAGAAAGAGACCAAGGAATCCGTGCTATCAGTACTACTTAATAATGATAAGTGAAAAGAAGGATAAATACCTCAACCTTGTTGGGGAATTGAAAAAAAACTGTGGAACATAAAAGTGACGATTATAACAATTGTAATTGGTGCTCTTGGTACAGTCACCGAAGGATTAATAAAGGGACTGACGGACTTAGAAATGAGAAGACGAGTGGAAACCATCAAAACTACTAAATTATTGAGATCGGCCAGAATACTGAGAAGAGTTCTGGAGACTCGAGGAGACTTCCAGTTACTCAAACTCAAATGAAAGAGCATCAGTGTTTGTTGATGGGAAAAACTCTCAAGGGGCAATAATAATAATAATAATTCCGTATGGCGGAACTTTCCTCATTATGAAAATCAAAGAAAGCAGAAAGAGAGACAAGTAGTTGGACCTTGCAAGAGAACTAAAAAAGTTGTGGAAAATGAGGGTGACAGTAATACTAGTCATAATTGGCACACTTGGAATGGTCTTAAAGGGCTTGGAAAGGAGGCTAGAAGAGTTGGAAATTGGAGGGCGAGCCGAAACTATCCAATCAACAGAATTGTTGAGATCAGCCAGAATACTGAGAG
This sequence comes from Sepioteuthis lessoniana, assembly GCA_963585895.1. Lineage (NCBI taxonomy): Eukaryota > Metazoa > Mollusca > Cephalopoda > Myopsida > Loliginidae > Sepioteuthis > Sepioteuthis lessoniana. Next base: position 87,765 of record CAUZXS010004517.1, on the reverse strand, counting down.
AAATCCTGGTTACTTGAGGAGGATTTGCTGATACTCTAATTCCCGTTTGAGATAATCAGCGAACACCCTTGTGTGAGAATTCGTAAGGAGTGCAATAATAACACACACACACACACACACACACACACACACACACACACACACACATATATATATATATATATATATATAAGAACACAAAGGAGATATTCCCCAACCAGATGTGGGCTGGCACCTTTAATTAACCAAGCTTCTATATTGTGGTTTGATTGGATGGCCAATTAAAATCTGATACATGGAAGGAATGCACAATCTCACAGACACAGATCAGGGCATTTGATAGGCTGACCAGACAAAAAGCAGTAGAAGAATACAAAATGATTTCTAGCTACTCGGGAATGTTTGTTCCCAGGGGATCTTTTCGTAAAAGTAGATGTTTTTAGGGTTAGGTGAGAGAAGATATCCGATGTTCATAATAAGGACAAAAGTATAAGAAAAGAAATTTCTCCAAGAACTCTCCGAAAAACTGAGAAGCATAGAAAGAATGCATCAGCCAGATACCAGAACTGTTTGTCTCTCAAATACAGCAAAAGCTACAAATTCATACAAGTATCATCATCATCATCATCATCATGTAGTGCCGACAGTACGGATATCTCTGACCCTCTCTCGCCACTCCTCCATATTGTTCATCGCTTCTGGCTGGTCCTCAAGGCTACATCCCGTATCCTCACAGAGCTGCTGTACGTAGGTTCGAGCTGGTCGTAACTGCTTTTGCTTGGCCATATGGGGGGGGGTTCAATCGGAGTACATTACTTATGAGCTCGTCCTTGCTTCTCCAGTAGTGTCCTGCATGTCTGGTTCGTCTAACTTTGATAGCTTTCCTGATGGGAGGTAGGTGGACGTACAATTGGTACTTTGTAGGGTGTTGCCTCCAGGACTTGTTCAATACTTCTTGCAGCATTCTTGTGTAGTTGCCGTCTAGCTTCTTCTCCAGCCGTTTAGTGAACGTCCATGTAGTGCATCCATATAGCAGTGTCTAGACGACCGCTGCTTGGAAGAAATTGTGTTTCATTTTATCGGTCAGGTCTGACTGCCATATGACCAATAGTTTATCGATAGCTGCCCATGGCTTCTTTAGCTGTGTGTCAATGTCTTTTTCGGTTGTTGAGACACTACTTCCTAGGTAAGTGAACTTGTTTATTAGTTACAGAGAGCTACCGCCTAGTATGAAAATGTGGCCTTTTTGATCAAAGCACATGTATTCCGTTTTGTGTGCATTGATATGGAGGCCAATGCCTGTGGCGGCTCGTTCCAGAGTATGCAGTAGTGTTTCGGCTAGGACGGGTGTATTTACCAGAATCGCTATGTCATCGGCGAAGTCGGCGTCAGTGATTGTTTTTGCGGGGTACCTTCTACTTCTTTTCTTTGTCAGCTCGACGCCGTTTTCTTTGATTTTATCAATCGATGTTCTAAGCACGTAGTCTAGACAGATGATAAAGAGGTATGGGGCTAGTGTGTCCCGTTGCAGTACACCTGCTACAGTGTCGAAGTAGTCTGTGTCTTCATCCGGAGAACGTACTTTCATTTTGGTGTTTCTATAGAGAATTGTTATTGTTGCGACGTTCTCTTTTGGTAGGCCGTATGCTACTAGGATTTGTTCTATTTTCCCTCTGTGAATGGAATCAAAGGCCTTGGTAAAGTCGACAAATAGTATTGTGGCCTGTAGGTTTTTTTGCGCGTACGCCTTCTAGGATTCTACGGATGGTCAATATTTGTGAGGTCGTGGATCTATTTCTTTGGAAGCCATTTTGGGTTTTCCTAAGAATGTTGTCGATTTTGGGTTCTATGCGGTTTCATAGTTGGGCATAGTATATTTTGGCTGCTATGGATGTGTTATAGCTCAGTAGTTCTTGGCTAATCCGAGGTCATCCTTTTTAGGGAAAGGAAGGATGCATCCCTTCATCCATCTGTCTATCGGATTTTGACTATAGACTGCGTTGCAGTGTCGGAGTAGTATGTCGTCGATTTGTCTAGTCTTCCAAACTTCTGGGGAAATTTCATCAAGCCCTGCGGCTTTCCTATTTTCAATTTTTCTAAGAACTGAGTCGAGTTCTTCTTGAGTAAACGGTCCTAGTTTAATGTCTAATTGCTTACTAATAATTCTGGTGATTGGTTCATGTGTAACTTTCTATGGGTTTCAAAGTAGATTATCGAAATGCTGTTTCCACAGTTTTATTCTTTCTTGTTGGTTTGTAGCTTTCAATTTAGCTTTGGCTGTGCTCTTCCTTCTACGCTTTTTTTATCGTTTGCCGGGCTATCCTAGATCGCCTATTTTCGTCTGAGTCTCTAATCTTATCTATCTGATTTTGTATGAATTCTGTTGGATATATGCTTGCTAATTCATTTTGTGCCTTTTTTAGTTTTTGGGCGTTTGTGTTCGTTGGGTTCTTCTTATTGGGTTTGGAAGAAGTTTTCACGTCTGCACGTTTTTATCTAACGGCTAATGTTTCCCATTGGACTCTAGATTCAGTTCTAGCTTTTGTTGGAATACATTTCGCTGCTGCCTCGAGGTGTGCGTTCACGAAATTCTCATATTCGTCATTTGGGGTACCTTTTCTGTTTTCTCCTGTAGTGTCTCGAATCTGTTTCTCAATTCTAACACACATTTATCTCTAATATCCCTGTTGTTAAGAAGGGCCCAGTCATAGTATTTAGTGGTCACTGTTCGAGTGGCATTCTTTCGTAGGCCTAGTCGTATTTTTGCCGTGATTATCCGGTGATCGAGAACACACACTCGAAAGATGAGTATGCCTCGTAATTCATTGCGCTATTTTCCCATTTCTTGTTTATAAAGACGTAGTCTACCTATGCTTTATTATTGTTTGCGTATGTGTAGGTCCATAATTTTCCCTCCCTCTTTTGAAAGTTTACATTGAAGCATGTTAATCTATTTTCTATCATGAAATCTGTTAGATGTTCCTCATTCCTGTTAGACGTGTTGTGTAGGCAGTATTTGTTTTTTTTCCGTTTTTCCCGATTCATGTCTCCGACAATGACTAGAACTTTGTGTTTCGAAGTACTACGCACTAGAGAGGATACCTCATCGGAGAAGACAATGAGTTCAGTTTCTTCACTAACATTGGTAGGGCTGTAGCAGGAGATGATTGTTGCTCTGGGATTGCCATTAAAAGTAGCTACCTTCATCCTAGGTTGTATTCTCTCTATGCTATTAAGTGATTTTAATGCTCTTGGTCCAATAAGTATTCCCACACCTCCTATCGTGGTATTGACAGAGTTTTTCCATGCTGATACAGTGGCTAGCCTCCATCCATTGCCAGTATCGTGATATTTGATATCCTCGTTGTGCATGTATCTGTGTTCTTGTATGCATATTCTGTCTATGTTATGTTCTACGGCCGATGCCGTCAGCTCCGGTAGTTGACCTATTCTATTTAAGGTTCTAACGTTGACTGTTGAAATTTGTATTGTTTGTTCGCATTTTTGTAGTTTTTGTTGTTTGACTTCGGTAGCTGATTTTTTCGAACACTGAGGCCAGGGCTCCAACCTCTGCTGGATGCGCCCCGTTTTTACCCGCGCGAAGAGCAATGCGGTTTATATATATGGTGTGAGTGTGGGTCATGGTTATTTTTCGATGGCTGTTTTTATTCTCATCTATAGAAGCCACCCTTATAGAGGAGCAGCAGTAGTTCCCCGATCAAACTGACGATCCTGACCGTTGAGCCGCGAGATCCTACGTCCAGGACCAGGTTGGGCATTGCGTTAGGCCGTCAGAGGGTTTATTCGCATACCTTTACGTCCATCATGCTGCTTCCTAAAAAAAAAAGTCCTTTCTTTTTCAGTAAGTTTTAAAGACCAAAAAGTTAAAGACCAAAACTAATATATTGATAAATGAATTTTTTTTCTTCACGTTCTATTTTAGTCCCAACCTTTCTTTTGTTTGTTTGTTTTCTCCAGTCTTCTGAAATTGGCCCTAACATGTATTTTTGTTCTACTTTTTTTTTACTAAAATATATTTTCACGGTCCAACAGTGAATTCCAGTGGGCATATGGATATTCTTTCATGGCTTGTTTTGTCGGCTACTGTTTTGTCATTTATGGATTAAAATAGAATTTTGGGAGCTCTACAATTTGCTATGGGAGGGGTAAGGTCGACATTTCACTATTTGTTTCATTTTTTTTGTTTTTTGGCATGGGGGCTTTCTTTACTTCGGCTGTATATTGTAAACTACTATGGGGGTCTGTAGGAATTCTAAACTTTTAGAAAATATAGTTTCATGTACCAAACGTGTTAGCACGTTTATATAATAGTGTTACGTTATATAATAGTTATAGTGTTATTAATATATTTATATAGCGTTATATAATAGTTATAGTGTTAGTGTTTCATTAAATAGTTGTTAATTGTTAACGGAGTTTTTCTTGTCTTTGTGTTGACAACGAGTTCTAACGAACCACCTCAACCGTCAGAAGAAGTTCCGGTTAGATTGTGTCATCCCACATCCGTGGATCTTTCAAATACAATGTGGGCACTGAGGTAATTGATAAACTATTATTATCATAAACTGTTATATTTGTTTAATGGCATATCAATTCTTGATGGTTTATTTAATGCCAAAATTTGATCAATTCCAAAATATTTGGTCACAATCATAACTATATTTAAATAAGCACTCTTTCATTTCTTTGTAATCATTTGTTCTCTAACAGTTATTTGATATTAAGTATTTCTATCTAAAAAATACAATGTACACACAGAAATATGGTTCAAGGTATTTCTAACTAATGTTTTGTACACAATTAGACAGTTTCAAGTAGCTTCTTATTTTATCATAAGAATCACGTTTGCACTCATTTCCATGATTTTAAGTAATTTATAATGATAATTCTTTGTAAACTGCTATTGCTTCAATTCTTATTACAAATAATTTGAATACAGGTAAATGGTATCAAATTTTTTTATCTAACATCAAAAGTTCTATTTAATGATAATCATTTCGTTGCACACATATACTGTCACATATTCCTATACAATACTAATCCATTTTCAAGCAGATTTATTTGAGATATAGGTGGGATTCTCATAGGTTCTAGGACTTCAATTACTTATTTGGTTTTGAGTAACTATTTCAATTTAACAATAATGATAATAATAGATGCGGAAAATATTAACAGCCCAAATAATGGAAGAGATTTACTACTCGATAACAAGCCGCGGATTATTCCATGAGGAGCAGAATAGATGCCACAAAGGATCCAGAGGCACAGCGGAGTTACTTTACATGGATCAGCACATCCACAACGAGAGCAAGACCAGACGGAAAATATAGCTATGGCCTGGATTGACTACAAAAAGGCATATGATATGGTCCCACAAAGCTGGATAATAAACTGCCTCAAAATGTACAAAATATCAAATGAAAGCATAATCTTTACTGAGAAAACCATGAAGACCTGTAGAGTGGAATTGACAGCAGAAGGAAGAAGCTTAGCTGAAGCAAAGATCCAAAGAGTTATATTTCATGGAGATGCACTATCACCGTTACTGTGGTACTATAGCTTCACGACACCTAGTTGGCCGCTGGTCTCGTGATTACCACATGTGTCGACTGGTCTTTCTCTGTTTCTTCCCACGCCCACGTTGCTTTCAGATCCGAGGAAAGAGAAGATGGATGTAGTCCAGTCGATGAAGGTTGGAATTCGTGTTGGAGAGAAGGAAAGTCGCCAAGCAAATTTAGAAAAATGACGAAGAAAAGCGTTTGTTATAAACAGTAACAAACGTTTATTTACACAGTTGTTTAAATAATCTTTCATCAAACACCGCGAACTGGGAGTGAAAGTAGTTGACTGGCGGAGTTTTAACTGCAATTAGGCAGTGTCATAATGGCAAATGCAATGGCAACGGATTTGGTTCTTTAAGCGGCGAATTCCTGAACCAACTCGATTTTTCGCTTTGGGTGTCCTCTATTTATGGTCCTGAATCCCGAATAATCAGTTTCTGATTGGTCAGCCAATGGGGACTGCCGACCAATGGCTATCCTGGTAACAATCCCCCCGGTTTGCCCCTGGTTGGTTTAGACAATCGGCCAATCAGCCACATTCATCGGGAGGGGCTACAAGGAACAGTCCTGTGGTTGGTTGACCAATGATTTAGAGATTCAAGGCCTTATGCCAAACTTGGAGACTCCAACCCAAATTGTCCGCCATTTTCGAAATACATTTTTTTGTTTATGCTTCGAAATCCGAAGACTCTTTTGACAGTTTCTGCAGGTGTGCGGATATTTATTTTTTGGGGACAGATTTATAGGTCAACAAGTTCTGATCGGATCTCAAACTTTTTTGTACTTCATCACTTGGTGTTTATTTTATACACAATTCTCAAAAAATACTTGGACACCCCAAATGAATTTATTTTTAATAAAATACTTATTATCATGATTTAATAAAATTAATCATCATTCAATAAAATTAACTAATTTCATTTAACTAATTTCGCCAGCCAACTCCTTGACACTTAAATGAAAGTGTCATACTACTATTCATGATTGTCATGATGCCTCTTAACCGCATACTCAGAAAATGCACAGCCAGATACAAACTTAGTCGATTGCAGGAAAAGATCAGTCACCTAATGTACATGGATGACGTCAAACTATTCATAAAAAATGAAAAAGAACTAGAAACTCTAATACACGCAGTTAGAATATACAATCAGGACACAGGAATGGAATTTGGAATAGAAAAATGTGCCATGCTAGTAATGAAAAGTGGCAAATGACATCTAACTGACGGAATGGAACTACCAAATCAAGACAAGATTAGATCGCTCGGAGAGAGGGAAACGTCCAAATACTTGGGCATCTTGGAGGCTAACAACATCGAAGAAGTGGAGATGAAAGAAAAAATTTAGAAAGAATATCTCAGGAGAACTAGAAAGCTACTCGAAACAAAACTATCAAGTAGAAACCTTTACAAGGAAATGAATACCTGGGCTGTATCTCTCTTTAGATATTCGGGACCTTTTTTTTAAGTGGACTAGAAATGAACTAGACCAAAGAACAAGAAAACTAATGACCAGGCATAATGCATTACATCTCAGAGACGACGTTGACAGACTATATGTAGCAAGAAAGGAGGAAGGAAGAGGACTTGTCAGCACTGAAGACAGCGTTGATGCATCGATACAACGACCCAAGGACTACATATAAAAGTACAAAGAAGAACTGATTACAGCCATTAGAAGCGAGACATACAATATGATGTACAACAGAATGACAATAATTAAAAAACAAAAATGGGAAGAAAAACAACTCTATTGGCGTTTTAAACGACTAATAAATAACATTTCACACGAGAAAACCAGTACGTGGCTAAGAAAAGGAAACTTGAAGAGAGAAACAGAATCTCTCCTAATAGCAGCACAAAACAACGCCATAAGAACCAATCATATCAAAGCGATTATAGATAAGACGCAACAAAATAGCAAATGTAGGTTATGTGGTGATCGAGACGAAACGATCAATCACATAATAAAAAAATGCAGCAAATTAGCACAGAAAGAGTATAAGACTAGACACGACTGGGTGGGCAAGGTGATCCACTGGAGATGTGCAAAAATTTAAATTTGACCATACTACTAAAGGGTATATGCACAACCGAGCAACTGTCCTAGAGAATGACACACATATGAGACTTAGACATACAAACGGATCACCTAACCTCGGCCAGAAGACCAGGCCTTATAATAATCAACAACAAAAAAAGACGATTTTTTAAATTGTGGACTTTGCTGTCCCAGCTGACCAGAGAATAAAACTGAAAGAATGTGAAAAGAAGGATAAGTACCTCGACCTTGCTAGGGAATTGAAAAAACTATGGAACATTAAGGTGACAATTTTACCAATCGTGATTGGTGCTTTTGGTGCAGTAACTAAAGGATTATTATAGGGACTGGAGGATTGGAAGTTGGAGGACGAGTGAAGACCATCCGAACTACAACATTATTGAGATTGGCCAGAATCACGTAAAAAGTCCTTGAGACTTGAGGGACTTGCTGTCATTCAAACTCCAGTGAAAGACCATCAGCTAAAGCTGATGTGAAAAACTCTCAATAAGTAAATGATGATAATAATAAATAATAACTTGCTGTCTCGTGAATTTTACCGTTCTGGTGGATCTAAAAAGTAAAAATAGAAAAAAAAACGGAAATATTGGCAAATACTTGGATGTCGAGAATTAAAAAAAAACGTGGAATATGCGAGTGATTATGATACCACTTGTTGGTGCTCTTGGAATGATCACCAAATGCTTGAAAAATGGAATAGAACAATTGAAAATCAGAAGATCTGATCTAGTGATGATTAGCAAAAAAAAAAAAAAAATAAAAATAAAAATAAAAAGCAGAGAACCTATCAAAAAATGGACTTTAGCGTTCCACTAGACCACATTGTAAAAATCAAAGAGAAGGAAAAGAGAGACCTTACAAAAGCACTAAGAAAGCTGTGGAATATCAAGGTGACAGTTGGACCAATTATAATTGGTGCGCTTGGAACTATCCATAAAGGCTCGATAAGTGGGCTCGAAGAGTAGGAAATCGCAGTATGAATTGAGACCATCCCAACTGCAATATCTTTAAGATTGGCGAGAATACCTTGGAGGCATGAGGAGACTTGTTGTCACTCAGACTACTCTGAAAGACCATCAACTAACGCTGGCGTGAACAAACTCGTCAGAAATATAACTTTGGTATTAAAAATTCTTATCTAATATGAATAATCATCAAACAGATCCATGTGATCCAAAGATTGGACTTTTATTGATAACTTCATTCTGAGGCATTATTTGGTTTTAATTGACTATTCCTACTTAATAATAACAATAATCAGGATTTGCTTTCACACAGTTATATGTTTTTTCAGTACTTTATCCATTACAAATAATTTGCATCAACAGGTGCTTCGATAACACGTTAGAGTGGACCTTGGAGTAATGGCCATGATGAAAACTCCGCAGAGTTCCAAATTAGAGCATCAGATCTAGATACACTCAAGTGTCATGCCCAGGACAAATCGGTTTATGGGTGGGGGGGTCTTACTCTTTGCAGGGGAAACAATCGGCGTATCATTTGGACCCGTAGAAGGGGTGGATCGAAAAGGTTTTATTTTTAGTTAATAGCAGAGTTACAATAAACAACGCTCATATAGAAGAGGCCCATAAATAATGTGAAATATTTAGTTAGGAGTTAGCAATGGGAAGTATCGTTTAGAGTTGCACGTTTTTTCAAAGAGATCAAGTGATTGGTCTTGCAGAAGGCTATCGGCATGACCATCTTTATTTGACTGCTTCACCTAGAACTTTTTCTTTACTGGAGAGTCAGTGCGTTTCCGGTCAATGGACTGTCTTTTTCACAGTGGCTGGTTGTAGGAAACATTTTTTAGCAACAATATTTTTTTCGTGAACTGAATTGCCATGACCAGAAAATCCGGCGAACACTTGCGCGTGACATACGAAAACACTGAACAGCTGTTTCGACCTTATTAGGTCTAATCAGCAGTGTATATCGCAATCTGAAGATCGAACCAGTGACCCCAGAATGCAGAACCAAAAATCTACCACTGAACCAACAGTTCACATCGCACACAAGTGATACCAAATCAATTAGTCATGGTAACTGCGCGGCCAATTTACCTGAATGTGTCTTGCAAGTTACATCTATACTTTTTACAGAGGACACAGTCACCTCCAGGGCCACGTCTTCTCAAGAGGATTGGAAATACGCATCCGCATAATTATATTAACCTCAAGGGCAAGGATACTGATGTACATTTTTCTTTTTTAAGTAGAGGAATTATATTGTGAACTGAATTAGCCTGACCAAAGAGTGTTTGCCGGATTTTCTGGTCATAGTAATTCAGTGCACAATATAATTCCTCTACTTAAAAAAGAAAAATGTACAACATTCTTTTCTGTGTACATTACACTTTTTTCTGTAAATTTCGTAAAGAATTTAAGAATAGATCTCTGATCAAGCCTGCAGTATTCTGATTTGATTCTATTTTTAATAACTTTAAAAGAAATATTTTTGCGAGACCAAAATATTTTTCTTATAAACCAATTACAAACAACACAGAATCTTTTATTTATCGAAAAGTATTCAGAAGATTTGTTTAAAAATTCCCCTTATTCATTAAATGATCCTCTTATTTGAATATTTTGGATAGGGACAATACACAGTATTAAGGCTTGTAGCGACATTAGGTATCCCT